>WSPJ01000166.1:0-33698 GCA_009764595.1 Geothlypis trichas
GCGCCTGCCAAGTTCCCCCTCCCCCTTGTTTTATCCCTGCAGGACTGCCACTCACCCCGTTACCATGGTTTTTCCCGCCTTTTTGTATCAAGTTGTCCCCTCCCTTACAATTTCAGTTGTCAGCCTCCCTGCCTGTCACTCTCTGTCCCTGCCCTGCCTTCCAGAATCATCTCTCCAGGGCAGAGGGTGATTGGGCAGGAGAGAGCTGATCCTCCCCTAATGTTGTCTTATTTGCTGCTGCCCCCTGTCTATTATGTTACATGTTAAGTTCATTGGCCAGGGGTAAGGGTTCACCTCCCCCTGGTCCCCCTATATATGTTTTGTTCTCCCCGCCCCTTGGGGCAGTTCCCTGCAGCCTCCTTTCTTTTCTGTACCCTTCCACCCTTGAATAAACTTTCCCTGCTGTGGAGAACTGCCTGCTTCTCATCCTTCCACCTCCACTCGTCGACCTGCTTGCGCTGTGCTTTGCTTGTCAGAGCTGCCTTCCCCACCACTGACGTGGGGAGAGCTCCTTTGGTCACTGCCATTCTCTGCTGCTCCCGCCGGGAGGCCAGAGACCCTGCAGCTGCCAGTGCCCACCCACAGGCTGTCGGCTGTGCAATCTGCTGTGGAGCCAGCCGGGCTCAACGTCTGCATGGCGACACAGAGGGGCTGTGTGACATCCCAGCAGGGCTGTGTCAGGTCACTGGGTTGGTCACTCTGCCCCAGCTCCCCCTCACAGTTTCTCCCAACAAGCCCAATGCTGTCCATGCCCAGCGGGGTCCCTGTCCCCCGGGATCCCCCCAGCCCACCTGGAGCCACGGCCTCTACCAAAGGATGTTCCACAGGATCCACCCCAGAACCTGACATGGGGACAAGGGGCCAGGGCTGTGTGACCAGGACATCAGGGACAGGGATTATCCAGGTCACTGTGGCCTGGTTTGGGCTGCCCAGGGCAGGAAAGATGTCTGGCAGCTGCAGCAGGGTCTGGGAAGGGCCTCCAAGGTGGGGCTGGAGCCCTTGGGCTGTGAGCAGAGGCTGAGGGAGCTGGGCTTGTCCAGCCCAGAGCAGGGAAGGCTGAGGGGCTCCTCATCCCAGCCTGGCAGTGCCAGCCAGGAGGGGATGGAGAACACAGAGCCAGGCTCTTCACCGGGGGGCCTGGTGGGAGACAAAAGCCAATGGGTAGAAGGGGAAAGAGGGGAGATCAGCCAGGACAGGAGGAGATGAAATGAGTCAGGCTGGTTTCAGCATTCCTCAACACCAAGAGCAGCCTGACCTCCCTTCTCCATCCACCACTGACAGCTTTGCAAATCAGGAATTGTTGGAGGAGTTTTGCCCCCACTGCAGGACGAGCATCCTGATACAAGATTGTGTTTATATCTATCACAGAACCACCATTTGTCTAAAATTAATTTTATTATGGAAATCACTTGTGGATGGTGCACTCATCAGACACTGCTGGGACGTTGCACATAGCTCAGGGAAGAGCGTGATTGTTATTAAATTGTGTCCTGTTCACTGTGGTCTGTTGGCCGTGAAGAGAAACTTTCTGTGCCTCTGAGTCCCACCATTTCCTGACCCCCAAAGGACAAAAACCTGATGAGTTGTGTTTCTCACTGCAGTGGTGGCACTTGGACCTCCCTCCATACTTAGAGCAGAGCTCCCTTGTCCCACAAAGTCCCTGGCAATGCAGGGATGAAGGAAACAGGACAGGCTGTGGGGATCAGGGGCAGGGCAGAGCCAGGGAGCAGAATGACTTTTGCATTTGATGGAGCTGTGCCTTCCCTTGGCTTTGTTGGCTGACAAGAAATGAACATCCCTCTGTGTCTCAGGCAGCTCCTTCTCCAAGGAAAGCAGGTGGGAGTTGGAGCCAAGGAGCTGAAAGCTGCAGGTGCAGCCTGGGCTGGAGGGAGCTCAGATTTGCACAAGGCTGCTCTGAGTGCCAGGGCTTGGATGGGGGAAATGGTGGGGTGGGGGTAGGGACAGAGTCTGATTGATTGTCAGCCGTGAAGGGTCTTGATTTTCATATCTATTCAAACTGCATGAGGAGGTACTTGGATTCAGTGTCAATTGGAGATTGCTTTTAACAGGGGGAAAAAATACCCCCTAAACAGGACCTAAAAAATGTTTTCTCACTGTCTTTTTCAATACTTTGCATTTAATTTGGATATACTCCTGAGATCTGTCGAATTAACCACAAAAGATTTGAAAATTAAAATCAAATTATTCCCAGAGGCTTGGCTTGTTAAGGTGTTCTGAATGTTAATGAGCCCTGGGACACTGAATTCCTGCACTCAAGAGCTGAAGGCTGAACAAGCCTCTGCAGCAGGAAAATTCAGCAGCAGCCTCCAAGGTGCTGAGGATGTCAGCAGCCCCCAGTGAGGCCATCCCTGCCCAGAGAGCGTGGGGGAATGGGCAGACAAGGAGAGCGTCCCTGGGGCTGGGGCAGCACAACTCAGAGGCACCAGCGGCTCCAGCTGGGCAATGGAGTGTGGGATGTGGCTGGGAAAGCCCTGCCTGGGCTGGGCCAAGCAGGACACACAAGCCCTGACTCCCATCCCCCAAACAATTATCTCAAGGAGATATTTAAAAGGAAATTACAGTTGTTTGTGTATTCTGAGTTTGACTCCTTGGAGAAAAATCAACAAGAGATTCTGAGGAGCTCAAAACAACAAAACAGCCTTTGCTGGGAACTTTAGAGAATCAGAGAAACTTTGGCAAAAGGTTTATTATGACTTTGTAGTTATTTTGATTTGTTAATTTAAGAATTTTCTAATATTGAGATTTTTTAATTAATAGATTGATGAGTGTAGTGGTTTTTAGTGTCAGTTAATTATGTATGTATTTATTTTGTTGTGAGATAGGATTGCGAGAAAGGTAAAGTTGGCTTAAAATTTTTAAAGGGTACAAAGAAAATTTTATTAAAAGTAAATAAAACAAAAAAGGTAGTAAGAATTAAAATAAACACTTTAGAACACTATTATTTCTTTACAACTTCTTTTTTCCCACAATGTAAAGAAATGAAACTTAAAATTTCAGTTAGTTTACTATTTCTAGAATAGTCTTTTTTTTAGTTTACTTTGAGAGAAGTTTTTCTTGTTAAGGTTATGGAGTTGTTTTACAAGAGAAAAAAATATTTTTTTGTCATTCTTAATTTTGTCATGGATAACAGTTTTCTGGGGAACTTTGTTATTCTGTAGTTGGGTTTTTTGCTACAAGATTTTTTACAGATTTTTCATGGGCCATGTCAACTTACGGGGCATTGTTTTAAATATGAGTTCTTTAAAGGTAAAAGTTTTTATTATTTGCTTTTAAAATTACTTTTATCTTTGGGAATAGAGATTGTCTCCTGGGGATGATGGATTAGTTTTGTTTTCCCTGTTTAAAATTTTTATGAAATTGCTGTTATTTTAACGTTTGGTTTTTTAGCATGGAGGGGGTTTTTTATATTAATTTGAATTTTTTAAATAGTTTTATGTGTTATAAAGAAAAAGAGGTTTTTCTCTATTGTTTATAAGACAATTTTTGTTTTAAGATTAGATTTAAGATTTTTTCTTCTTTTTTATTTGGGATTTAATTTCTTCTTTACTGGATTTGATGGCTTTATGTTGTTTTTTTTATATGCTTGTATTTTGGTTTTTTATATGTTTGTATTTTGTTTTTTCTTTTACTTGCGGGAGGAGTGAAGTATTGAAAGGATTAACACCTGATCTGCCAGTAACTTGTGGTGGAAGTTGTGGTTGGATTGTGTTAGGATTGGTTTTATGGTTGTTTTTTGGGTTTTTTTGTGTTTAATTTTAGTTGTGAGGTTATTTTGCATGGGTTGTACATTGTAGGGGTTTTTGTTTTGGGTTGTGTTGCGGGGAGGGGACTTGATGGTAAGATTTTAACAACTGTGGCTGGCTTTGTTCTGGTTGGGGTTTTGTAGCCTCTTTTGTTTTCCTGTTTGGGCGTTGTTGGGGTTTGGTTTGGTTAGAATGGGGCCGATGGGGAGGGGCAGCCTGGGGAGAGAGGAAGGGGCTCAGCCCACGGCAGGGTAGCTTGGTTTGATTTGGTTTGGTTTGGTTTGGTTTGGTTTGGTTTGGTTTGGTTTGGTTTGGTTTGGTTTAGTTGAGATGGGGCCAGGGCTGGGGCCTGCTACTTCTTTGTTGACTGGGAAAGAAAGAGGAGGTTCCTGGGTTTTTTCATCTTTAACATTTGTGTTGCACAGAGACATGTTCAGTATCTTAGTGGTTTAACAGATTATCAGTTGCACAAAAAGTTTTGTATTACTTTTTAAAGTTCTTCTCAAGTCAAACTATGACAGACATGCAATCAACAAAAAACACTTCTCAAAGCAATGACTTGGCCCATTCAGCTTCACAAACTCTAAGCCTGTTCAATTTAATGCTAATCAAAATTTGCAGGAGCACAGAGACAGAAGAAGAAGACATAGAAAGACAGAAATACAAAAAAGATCCAGAGAAGCACACATACAGGCACCAACTCCTGGATTCCAGCAGTGTTCAGATGGAAATTCCAAGAGGATCCAGGGTCAAGATGTGTGCTTGCCTTGTGGTCAGCCTTCAATACCCCTTGGTCTCCCTGGGCCCTTCCCCCAGGTGGGGCTTGGGCTCATTTGGTCCCTCAGGAGCTGGGCTGGGGCTGCAGAGGTGGCTGTGGAGCATTGCCTGTGCTGTGCCAGGGACTGGCAGCCACTGCTGGGCTGGGATAGAGGCTCTGGGGGGATTGGGGTTCCAGGGCAGGGCAGGGCTGGGGTTCCAGGGCAGGGCAAGGCTGGACCTGCCCCTTCCTCCCACACACAGGAAATGTTTCCAGCCAACAATCTCCTCCAGTCTGTCGCACTAAGGCACCGTTGGAGGTGGAACCCAATTCTGGCCATGGGCACCTGGACTAGCAGGACAATTCCATAGCACAGAGCCCCAGCGTTTGGAAGGCAGGTGAGAACCTCACTGGGCCAAGGCCAGCCAGACTTGTCAGTAATGGCAGATTTTGTCTGGGAGTAGTCTTTGGATGTAGGGAATTTTGGAGGTGGAAACCCAGTCTTATCCATGGGCACCTGGAAAAGCAGGACAGTTCTTTCCCATTGGAAGGAAAGCACAATGCCTTCCCCAGTGTTTTAGGGATAGATGGGAGGTGAACTGCATGAAGCCATTGCCAACCACTTTTGTCCTGGCAATATTCCTATTGGAACAATCCCTGGATATAAGGAAATTTGGAGATGAAATCCCAATTCTGGCCAGGGATGCCATGAGGAGAAGAACAGTTATTTTCCTTTGGGAAGGAAAGCATGGAGCCCCAGTGTTTCAGCAGCAGATGAGAAGAGACACTCCACATGCCAAGGTCAGCTGGACCAGTCAGGTGGCCCCTGGGAAGCCAAACCAGCCAAATCTGTTCTGTGTTCCTTTGGTTTTGTGAGGTCCCACAGTGTCACAATGGTGCCTTGGATCCAAGAGGCCCCACAGTGTCATAATGGTGCTTTAATTCCATGGGGTCCCACAGTATCACAGTGGCCTCTAGGTTCCAGAAGGGCCCAAAGTGTCACAATGGTCTCCATGGTCCCACAGACCCCACAATGTCATGTGATCCTCTGTTCCATGAGCCCTGCAATGCCACAATGGACCTTTGGACCCTGGGGGT
This sequence comes from Geothlypis trichas, assembly GCA_009764595.1. Lineage (NCBI taxonomy): Eukaryota > Metazoa > Chordata > Aves > Passeriformes > Parulidae > Geothlypis > Geothlypis trichas. Next base: position 5,620 of record WSPJ01000166.1, read on the forward strand.
TTGCAGTGTCACAATGGTCTCCTTTGGCTCCACAGTGTCACAATGGACCATTGATGACACGAGGCCTCACAATGTCCCAATGGCCCCTAGGCTCCCTGCAGCCCTGCAGTGTCACAAAGGCCTCTTGGTTTCACCAGGCCCCACAGTATCACAATGGTCCTCTCTGTTCTGTGGGGACCCCCAGGGTCACAATGGTCTCACTGGTTCCATGGGGCCTCATAGTGTCACAATGGTGTCCATGATTCCATGAGTCCCCTTAGTGTCACATTGGTCTCCTTGGTTCCATGGTCTCCTTCAGTATCACAATGGCCCCTTGGTTCCATGAGGCTGTGAAGTGTCTTAATTGTCTCTCCATGGTTCCATGAGCCCTTGCAATGTCACAATGGACCTTTGGCTCCATGGGGTCTCAGCAGTTTCACAATGGCCCCATGGTTCCATGACACCTCAAATTGCCTGTCCTTGCAACTTTAGTCTGAAAGCAACCCTTGGATATTTGGGGAGTTTTAGGGGTGGAATTCCATTTCAGCCTTTCCTGGGCTAGAATGACAGTTCTCCATAGGAGGGAAAGGGTGGATCCCAGTGTTTCAAGGGCTCATTAGAGGCGGCCCCAAGGAGGCCAAGGCCAGCCAGATCTGTTGTCAGGCATGAATCCTTGGATAGACAGAATTTGGGAGGCCAAACCCCACTTTTGTCTATGGGCATCTGGACGAGAAAGACAGTTCTTTTCCATAGGAAGGAAAATACAGAGCCCCAGTGTTTCAAAGGCAGATGAGCGCTGGCCCTCAGGAAACCAAGGGAACCTAGACAGTCCTGGCAGCCTTTGTCTGGGAGCTATCCTTGGGTATAAGGAATTTTGGAGGCGGATTCTCAATTTTGGCCATGGATGCCTGGACTTGAAAGATGTTTTTTTGCATGGGAAGAAAAGCACAGGCCCCCACTTTTTTGAAGGCAGATGAGAGTTGGCCCCCAAGAGGCCAAGGCCAGGCAGAGCTGTCTGTCCTGGTAGGTTTCATATGGGAAAAATCCTTGGATATAATCAAATTTGGAGGAGAAATCCCAATTTTGGCTATGAACCCCTGGAGGAAGAAGGACAGTTCTTTCCCACAGGAAGGAAAGCACAGAACTCCAGGGTTTCAGGGGCTGATGAGAAGTGACCCTCAACAAGCCAAGGTCAGCTGGACCAGTCAGGCAGCCCCCAGGAGGCCCAGCCAGCCAGACCTGTTCCATGTTCTTGGATCCTTGGGGTCCTGCAGCATCACAATTTCCCCTTGGTTCCATGAGGCCCTGTAGAATCACAACAGATCTTTGTTTCCATGAGGCCCAGTGATATAAAAATAGTCTCCTTGGCTCCACAGTGGCACAATGGCCCCTTGCTTCCATGAGGCCTTGCAGTGACAAAATGGTTTCCTTGTTTCCATGGGACTGTGCAATGCCCCAATGGCCCATTGGTTCCATGAGGCCTTGCAGTGTCACAGTGGTTGCCTTGGTTATATGAGACCCTGTGGTGTCACAAAGGCCCCTTGGTTCCAGTGGGTACTTAAGTGTCATAATGGTCTCCATGGTTCCATGAGGCCGCACAATTTCACAGTGGACTTTTGATTCCATGAGCTACTGTACTGCCAACAACAGCCAACAACAGTCTCCTTGCTGTCACACTGGACCCTTGGTTCCACGGGGACTCACAGTGTCAGAAGGTTCCATGAGGCCCTGCAGAGCCCATTGATTCAACAAGGCCTCAAAGTCTCATAATGGCCTCCAGGATGCCACATCCTTTATGAGGCCCCGCAATGTGACAATGGACCCCTTGGTTCCATGTGTTCCAGCACTGTTCCATGAATCCTTAGTTCCACAGGGCCCTGCAGTGTCACAATGGACTCCTTTGTTCCATGGTGCCACACAGTGTGACAACTTTCCCTTGGCCTGCCAAGACTCCAGAGTGTCACAATGGTTCCTTGCTTCCATGAGACCTTGTAGTGTCACAATGGCCCCTTGGTTCAGTGAGGCCTTTGGTGTCACAATGGTCTCTATGATCCCATAAGGCCTTGCAGTGTCACAACAGACCATTGGTTTCACTGAGCCCCACAGTGTCACTGTGGTCCCCTTGGCTCCACAAGGCTCTGAAGTGCCACAATGGCCCTTTGGTTTCACAAGGCCTCAAAGTGTAAAAATGGCCTCCATGGTTCCATGAGGCCCTGCAGTGTCACAATTGACCTTTGGTTCCATGATGCCCCTGAGTGTCACAATGGTATCCTTGGTTCCACTGGACCCTTCATCCCATGGAGACCCACAGGGATCACTGTAGTCCTCTTAATTCCATGAGACCCTGCACTGCTATATTGGGTCCCAACGTGTCAGAACAGTCTCCATTTTTCCATGAGGGTCCACAAAGTCACTGTCATCACTGTGGTTCCCCTAGGCCCCACAGAGTGACAATGGACTCGGGGTCCATGAGGTTCCTCAGTCACAATGGTCTCCTTGGATCCACAGTGTCACAGTGGCTCATATGGCTCCATGAGGCCACATGGGTCCATTTAACAATGGACCCTTGGTTCCACAAGGCCTTGGTGTGTCACAATGGACTTCAGGTTCCATAAGGTTTCACACTGCCAACAGCAGTCTCCTTGGTTCTGCAGTGTCACCATGGTCCCTTTGTTCCATGAGGTTCCATAGTAGAACACGGTCACCTTGGTTCTGTGAGGTTCTGCAGTATCACAAAGGACCCATGGTTCCACCAGGCCTTGCTGTGTCACAATGGCCCCTTGGTTCCAAGAGGTTTCTCAGTGTCACAATGGTCTCCTTGGATCCGCAGTATCACAATGGACCATTGTTTCAATGTGGTCCCAATGTGCCAAAATGGATTTTGGTTCCATGGGATTCTGCTGTGCACAATGGACTCTTTGTTCCATGAGTTTGCTCAGTGTCACAGCTGATTCCTTGGTTCTGTGAGGCCCCACTGTCGCCAAATCTCCGAAATATCAGAATAAGACTCATTAACACTACTTTGCTGTTAAAGAGGGTATCATTTATTCAGGCCTGAGGTCTAGTGAAGGATAACCCCTAACCTTATGTGGACATGTAATTCTACCAGCACCGCTAAATGTGTATTACAATTTACCCATTACCATAAACCCCACCCCAAGTTCCCAGATTCAGTCCTTCTTTTTTCTATCACTTCACCCTTGAGCCAGATGTCTTCTTCTCTTCCAACTATTCCTGCTGGGAAGGCAGCCCCTGAATGCCTTGTTCCTGTGCTAAAAGTTCACAGGCACAACAAAAATTGAATTACAACTTTTGGTATCAAGGCCAAGGCTTTGTGTGGGCAGGCAGAGGCAGGCAGGAGGCAGAGCTGTCAGCAAAGGAAGGGCCCAGCCAGGTGGGGCAGCCGGGGGATGCCGACAGCCTGCAGGGACAGAGGTGCAGGTTTGCTCAGCACCAGAGACACCTTTCCCTTGCTTGTCAGCACTGCTTCCAGTGTTCTGCTCTACCTGGAACCTGGGGACACTTTCTCAGTCCTGACCTTCATCGGGACCCATTAACTCTCCAAGAGAACTTCTATGGTTCAATCTGACTTTGAGTTCTTGAGAAGTTCTTTGAGCCCACTCTGAGGGACTGAGTCTGATGCAAAGAGCACCAAAGCCCCAGAGGGTCATTACAGTCCTTGTGCTGTGTCTGTGCTGCTGAGCTGGGCCGGGCTCCTGGCCCAGAGGCAGCTCCTGGCAAGGGCAGCGCTGCAGAGAGACAGCTCTGGCCAGGAGCAGCTCCTGTGCACAGCCCAGCAGGGCTGGGGCACTGCCAGGGCCCCTCAGGGACACCAGCAGGGCACAGACAGAGCTCACAGGGGCTCAGCACTGGCAGGGGCTGTGGCATGTCCCAGAGGGGGCTGTGTCACAGCAGCACCTCTGTGGCTGTGTCATAGAGGCACAGAGGAGCTGGGATGTCAGCAAGGGACTGTGTGACATCACAGAGTGGGCTGTGTGAGGTCACAGTTTGGGCTGTGACCTCACAGAGTTTGTTGTGGAAGGTCATTTAGCAGCAATGGCATCATAGAGGAGATTCCGTAACATGACAGAGCAGGCTGTGGCATCATGGCATGGCTGTATGACATCATAAAGCAGGCTGTAAGGTCAAAGTGTGTGCTGTGATATTACAGAGTAGGAGTATGACATAACAGACATGGTTTTGTGACATCAGAGAGTGGGTTGTGACATCACTAGCTGGCTGTGTAACATCATAGAGCAGGCTGTGAAATCACAGAACACACAGTGACATCACATGGTGACTTTCTGACATCACAGAGTCTTCTGTGACATTACAGAGCAGCTGCATGACACTCCAGGGTGACATCCCAGAGCTGGCTCTGTGACATCACAAGGGTGGTGTGTGATATCATAGAGGGTTCTGTGACATCACAGGAGGTGGTAGGATTACAGGAAGGCTGGTGACATCACAGGATGTTATATGACATCACAGGATGCTGTTTGACATCACAGGGGCTGTGTGAAATCACAGGGGCTGTGTGAGGTCACTGGGGAGGTCACTCTGCCCCAGCCCCCCTCACAGCTCCCCCAGAGCAGTCCAACCCTGCTCGTGCACAGCGGGGTCCCCTGTCCCCCCGGGTCCCCCCGCCCCCGGCCCCGCAGCCTCCCCCAGAGGATGTTCCACGAGATCGACCCCAGAGCCTGACACGGGGACGGGGGGCCGGGGCCCTGGGGGTGGCACAGGGGACAGGGACCCCCCGGCAGCGTCCCCGTGTCCCCCAGGGCCAGAGCCTGGGCCAGGGCTCCTTCACCCTGTTACCAACGAGGCCTTGAGAGCGCTGAAAAAATCCCCAGCAAGGGATCAGCAAAACCAGATTTAATATTAAGGGACAGCAGCACAAAAGTTCCTATGGCAAGAGTCACTCTGCTCCTGACTGGACACTTCAGGCACACTCAAGGAAAAAAGCAACAACAAACAAACCAAATCCAGGCAATCAAACCAGAAATGAACCAAGAACCTTCCCTGTGTGTGTGTGTGACACAAGGACAGTGAGGCAAGGATAAAAGGAATATGGCTCAAGCTTTAGAGAGGCTCAAACCTAACAGGACTTAACTTACACCTTAACCTATACCTCATACATTCACAATTTAGCAAACGAACAGCACTTAACAGTACTTGAACCTAACTTAAAACCTATGACTTAGCGATTTAACAGAAGGATAACACTTAATATTTAACTTAGTGATAATCAAATTAAACTTACCAACCTAGCAAAGAACAACTCTTAGCAGCATTTAACTTGCTTAGACCCTTGTGACTAACCTTACTTACTGATATCTGTATCTGACTGACTCAGCTATCACAAGGCACTCAAACCCCTCAGAGAGCAGCATTTCTGCCCCATTTCCCCAGCACAGGCACTCCTGTGTGCACACAGACACAAAGAGTCAGTGCAAGGCACCTGTGAGCAATTCCCCTGAGGGCAGGAAATGCTCCCTGTGGATCCTTTGGCATCTCCCCAGCGGGTGAAGGGTTGAGCCTGGAGGAGTGGGGGGATCGGCCCAGGCTCCGTCGTTGTTGGGGATCCCCGAGTGCAGCAAACGGGAGAGTTCCCGGCTGGGAGAGGCCCCACTCAGAGGGAGTGGCTGGCCCAGGAGAGCTCCAAGGGCTCCTTTTGGAGCGCTGTGTGCAGGGCCCCAAGAGAGGGGCTTCAGTCCCAGCCATGGTTCATCCTGGCCGCACTTGGCACCAACAGCTTTCTTTGGCAGTGTGAGAACAGGGATGTTGTGCCACTGAGGGAACAAAAGCAGTTCCCAGGGCTGCTCCTGCAGAAAGCAGGAGCTGGTTGGGCAGCAGCAGTGGCTGGAGCAGACAGTGTTTGTGATGAGCTGCAGAGGAGCTGAGCCCAGGGGCTGTTGGCCAAGGCTGAGCCCCAAGGAGCATTTCTCAGCTGGCAGGGCGGGCTGAGAAGGGGAGGGGGGAATGCAGCAGCACAGGACCCATGGAACCAAGGGAGCATTGTGACACTGTGGAGCCCTGTGAGACCAAGGGACCATTGTGACACTGTGGGGCCCTGTGAGACCAAGGGACCATTGTGACACTGTGGGGCCCTGTGAGACCAAGGGACCATTGTCACACTGTGGGACCTCATGGAATCATGGAGACCACTGTGACATTGCTGGGCCTCATTGAACCAAGGGGACCATACTGACACTGTGTGGCTCCCTAGAATGTAGGGATCACTGTGACACTGAGATGCTCCATCAAACCAAGGGTCCATTGTGACACCTCAGGACCTCCTGGAACCATTGAGACCATTGTGACACTTTGGGGTGTCATGGAACCCAGGGGCCACTGTGACACTGTGAGACCCCATGGAGCCAAAGGTCCATTGTGACATTGCAGGACCTCACGGAACCATGCAAAGACAATTAAAACACTTTACAGCCTCATGGAACCAAAAGGCCATTGTGACATTGTGGAGCACCATGGAATTGTGGAGACCATTGTGACACTGAGAGGACTCATGGAATCATGGAGATCATTGTGAGCCTTCGGGGCCTTGGGAAACCAAGAGGATGATCTGACACAGCAGGGCCACATGGAACGAGTGATACCATTGTGAAACCATGAGGTCCCATGGAACCAAGTAGAGCATTCTGACATTGTGTGGCACCATGGAACCAGGGACCAATTGTGACACCACAGGGCCTCATAGAACCAAGGGCACCATAGTGACACTGAGGGGATCCATAGGACTAAGGGGACCATTGTGACATTGTGGGGGCTGTGGAAGCACAGAGACCATTGTGAGACTGCAGGGCCCAATGGAACCAGAAAAACAGAGGACAGGTCTGGCTGGGTTGAAATCCCAGGGGCCACCGGACTGGTCTAACTGACCTTGGCATGTGGAAGGTCTCATTTCACCTGCTACTGAAACACTGGGGCTCTGTGTTTCCTTCCTATGGAAAACAACTGTCCTCCTCAAGGTGCCCATGGTCAGATTTGGGGTTTCACCTCCAACACTGCCTTTTGTGAGAGACTGGAGGAGATTGCTGGCTGGAAGCATTTTGTGTGTGGGGCAGGAAGGGGGAGGTCCAGCCTTGCCCTGCCCTGGAACCCCAGCCCTGCCTGCCCTGGAACCCCAATCCCCCAGAGCCTCTATCCCAGCCCAGCAGTGGCTGCCAGTCCCTGGCACAGCACAGGCAATGCTCCACAGCCACCTCTGCAGCCCCAGCCCAGCTCCTGAGGGACCAAATGAGCCCAAGCCCCACCTGGGGGAAGGGCCCAGGGAGACCAAGGGGTATTGAAGGCTGACCACAAGACAAGCACACATCTTGACCCTGGATCCTCTTGGAATTTCCATCTGAACAGTGCTGTAGTCCAGGAGTTGGTAGCTGTGTGTGTGCTTCTCTGTATCTTTTTTGTATTTCTCTCTTTCTATGTCTTCTTCTTCTGTCTCTGTGCTCCTGCAAATTTTGATTAACATTAAATTGAACAGGCTTAGAGTTTGTGAAGATGAATGGGCCAAGTCATTGCTTTCAGAAGTGTTTTTTGTTGATAGCATGTCTGTCATAGTTTGACTTGAGAAGAATTTTAAAAAATAATACAAAACTTTTTGTGTAACTGACAATCTGTTAAACCACTAAGATACTGAACACGTCTCTGTGAAACACAAATGTTAAAGATGGAAAAACGCAGGAACCTCCTCTTTCTTTCCCAGTCAACAAAGAAGCAGTGGGCCCTGGCCCCAGCCCCCATCTCAACCAAACCAAACCAAACCAAACCAAGCCAAACCAAACCAAGCAACCCTGCCATGGGCCAAGCCCCTTCCCCCCTCCCCAGGTTGCCCCTCCCCATCAGCCCCATTCCAACCAAACCAAACCCCAACAACTCCCAAAGAGGAAAACAAAAGAGGCTACAAAACCCCAGCCAGAACAAAGCCAGCCACAGCTGTTAAAATCTTACCACCAAGTCCCCTGCCTTCAAAACAATTAACACCAAAAACCCCTACAACCTACGACCCATACAAAACAACCCTACAAAATAAATATACAAAATAAAATTAAACCCACCCCCCCAAAAAAGAGCCATAAAACCAATCCTAACACAGCCCAACCACAACTTCCACCACAAGTTACTGGCAGGTCAGGTGTTAATACTTTCAATACTTCAATCCTCCATTGAGAAAAGGAAAAAAAACAAAATTCCAGCATATAAAAATATATATATAAAAACATCAAAGTCACTAAAGGAGAAATTAAATCCCAAATAAAAAAAGAAGAAAAAATAACTTAATCTTAAGAATAAAATCCTCTTGCAAACTATAATGAAAAAACTGTTTTTCTTTATAAAACAAAATTATTTTTTAAAAAATTACAATTAATAACCTGCATTCTAAAATAAACAAAGGTGAAAATAACTGTAATTTCATCAAAAGTTTTAACAGGAGGGGAAAAACCCAAGAAATCCAGGATCCTCAAGAGAAGACCTCTATTCCTAAAGATAAAAATATTTTTAAAAGTAAATAATAAAAACTTTTACCTTTAAATAACTCATCTTTAAAACAATATCCCATAAGTTGACATGGCCCCTCAACAAGCTGTAAAAAAGCTCACAGGAGTAAAAACAACTTCACAATAACAAAGTTCCCCAGACAATTTATATCCATGATAAAATTAAGAACCAAAAAAAACCCTGTATTTTCCTCTTGTAAAAAAATCTCCACAGCCTTAACAAGAAAAACTTCTCTCCCAAGGTAAACTAAAAATAGTCTATTCTAGAAATAGTAAACTAACTAGAAATTTTAAGTTTACTTTCTTTACATTGTCAGTGAAAAGAAAAGTTGTAAAGACAAAAGAAGTGTTCTAAAGAGTTTATTTATATCTTACTACTTTTTCCTTTTTAAATTTACTTTTAATAAAATTTTCTAGATGCCCTTTTAAAATTTTAGGCTTACTTTACCTTTCTTGTAATCGTATCCCACAAAAAAATAAATATATAAATAATAACCACCACTAAAACCCATCACACTCATGAATCCATTAATTAAGAAATCTCATGTTTAGAAAAATCTTAAATTAACAAACCAAAACCACTACAATGTCATTAAAACATTTTGCCAAAGTTTCTCTAATTTTCTAAAGTTCCCAGTAAAGGCTGTTTTGTTCTTTTGAGCTCCTCAGAATCTCTTGTTGGTATTTCTCTAGGGAGTCCAACTCAGAGTAAACAAAAAATTGTAATTGCTTTTAAATGTCCCCTTGAGAGAGTTGTTTGGTGGATGGGGCTCAGGGCTTGTGTGTCCTGCTTGGCCCAGCCCAGGCAGGGCTTTCCCAGCCACATCCCACACTCCATTGCCCAGCTGGAGCCGCTGGTGCCTCTGAGTTGTGCTGCCCCAGCCCCAGGGACGCTCTCCTTGTCTGCCCATTCCCCCACGCTCTCTGGGCAGGGATGGCCTCACTGGGGGCTGCTGACATCCTCAGCACCTTGGAGGCTGCTGCTGAATTTTCCTGCTGCAGAGGCTTGTTCAGCCTTCAGCTCTTCAGTGCAGGAATTCAGTGTCCCAGGGCTCATTAACATTCAGAACACCTTCACAAGCCAAGCCTCTGGGAATAATTGGATTTTATTTTCAAATTCTTTTTGTGGTTAATTCGACAGATTTCAGTAGTGGGTTCAAAGTGATTGCATTATATTTAAAAAGACAGCGAGAATACATTTTTTAGGTCCTGTTTAGGATTTTTTCCTGTTCATAAATCGATATGTGTGATCTCCAATTGCCATTGAATCCAAGTACCTTCTTCTGCAGTTTGAATGAATATGAAAATCAACACCCTTCACGGCTGACAATCAATCAGACTCTGTCCCTACCCCCACCCCACCATTTCCCCCACCCAAGCCCTGGCACTCAGAGCAGCCTTGTGCAAATCTGAGCTCTCTCCAGCCCAGGCTGCACCTGCAGCTTTCAGCTCCTTGGCTCCAGCTCCCACCTGCTTTCCTTGGAGAAGGAGCTGCCTGAGACACAGAGGGATGTTCATTTCTTGTCAGCCAACAAAGCCAAGGGAAGGCACAGGTCCATCAAATGCAAAAGTCATTCTTCTCCCTGGCTCTGCCCTGCCCCTGATCCCCACAGCCTGTCCTGTTTCCTTCATCCCTCCTTTGCCAGGGACTTTCTGGGACAAGGAAGCTCTGCTCTAAGTATGGACGGAGGTCCAAGTGCAGCCACTGGAGTTGGAACCACAACTCATCAGGTTTGTATCCTTTGAGGGAGCAGGAAGTGGTGAGACTCAGAGGCACAGAAAGGTTTCTCTTCATGGCCAACATAAGAAATGTCAACATGATGAAATTTAAGAAACATCTAAATCCTTCCCTATTCTCTTTGTGACATCCCAGCAACATCCGACATGTCCACCATCCCCAAGGGATTGCCATACAGGAAAGATTTAAGACAAAAACATAAGAAGAGGTGATATAAAACTGATAACTGCAAATAAAATGCTGACAAAGGTGGTATTTAAACTTCTGAAAGATTGGGCAACTCCCTGAAGCTGAAAGTATGAAGCCAGTCGAGGGAAACGCATTGGAATGACCAGAGAAAAGCCACAGGAGGAAATATGGGAGCAAGGGGAAGGCCATAGATCCAGCTGCTCTAAAGGAAGAGATGTCCTTAGACATGTCCATTTAAACAGGAGAGCTGGAAACACCTGAAGGAATAGAGTAATGAAATATTAGAATGAATATTGGTAGCAATGGTAGAGGGGAAGATCAGTATTTCTTCCCCTGCCATCAGTAGAAGAATCCAGTAGTTCCAGGAAATGCTTGCTCCTTGTTGGAATACAGTGCCATTTCTTAAAAGTACTCAGATGATAAAGTGACACAGATAATAAAGATTCGCTTGTATATTATGAAACTAACAGGTATTAACACCTGTGCCCCTTTCCAGGCAGACATCAGCTTTGTGCCCATGAACAGGCAGTGCCACTTGTGCCCTGAGGTGCCCAGCTGGGATTGGATCTCTCCCAGAGCACCTGAGGGACAGCAGAGCACCTTGCAAGCTGCAGGTCCCTGACAGCCCCACAGGGCTCCTGTCCCATCAACATCTGCTCTGCTCCAGAGTGAAACAGGGCCCAGCATGGTGCCGGGATCATCAGAGAGCTGAGGTGTGTGCTGGAATTCAATGGCCAGCCTTGCTCATTCTGTGATTCTCTGGAACCAGACATAGAGCCGTTGTGAGAGCCTGGGGACAATGGAATCAAGGGGCCATTGCTCCATTGCAAGGACTCTGGGAACTGAGGGAACAATTGTGACACTGAGGTGCCCCATGGAACCAAGGGTCCCTGGGGACACTGCAGGATCTTGTGTCACCAGGGCTCCATTGTGACACTGCAGCACCAAGGAATTCATTGTGGCACTCTGAGGCCTCATGGAGCCAAGAGGCCACTGTGACCCTGCAGGGCCTTGTGGAACCATGCAGAGCATTGTGACAGAGCAGGACCTGGTGTCATGACGGGGCCATTGTGACACTGCAGGGCCCCATGGAACCAAGGGGCCAGGGCTGCTCCTCAGGGACTCCTGGAATGAAGGAAACATGTTTGACACCATGGTGGCCCTTGAGACCAAGAGGCCATTGTGACACTGTGGAACCAAGGAGAGCATTGCTGCACTGCCAGACCTCGTGGAAACAAGGATCCATTGTGACACTGCAGGGCCTGTGGGAATCCTTAAAATTAGAGGGTCTTGAGAAAGTTAGAAAAAGACAGGCCTCAGTGACAGCAAAGACAGTGAGATGCTAAAGCAGCAGAAAAATTAGTAATGTAGATGTGAGAAATACAACAATAGGCCTATGTTAGGTGCTGCCTTAGGTGGTAACAAGTTTACTTACTGTATATCTTTAGAAGGGTAAAAATGAATAGAGCTCTGTGCCTTGTTTCTTATGAACAAGCTATTGTGTTTCAATGTAGGCCGCAATTGTTTTAACCAGAGCTACGTGTACTTTAAATGATTGGATAGAAGTATTGTCAATATGCTTGTGCTCTATGTGTGATTGGCTGAAACGCAGACGGAAATGGCTTTATGATATGCTGTAACACTATGTCTCTTTAGCATTCTGCTTGATTCAGTGAGTTGGTTGCATCTGTTGTCTCCATTGTTGTAACAATGTGCTGAGACTAATGTGTAAATAAACCACTCAGACACTGACAAGGAGTGTCCCGTCCTGTCTGTGCTGTAATATAGTTGCCAGGGCATATGGCGCCCAATGTGTGAGAAACAGGTTAGACTAGAATAAAAAAGAAAATTTCAGCGAACTCAGCCCTTGGAGACCCAGGTGTTACTAAGGAGGACTATTTCATCCCCTGGTTTTCTGCGTCTGTCGTGTATGTAAGTAATATATTATCGGGGCTCCTGGGTGACGATGGGAAATAATTTATCTAAAACAGAATGGGACATCTTTCACGAACTTGACAAAGTATTACAGGATAAAGGACGTTCAGATATCTCAAAAACTGAATTAAAGGACTTATTAATCTGGACTAAAGCTAATACTCAAAATATAAACTTGCAGTCTGCTTTTACCTTAGGTTTTTGGGATCAAATAAACTGGAGACTTTATAATCTACTTTCTCTCAAAAAGGATGAAACTGCAGGCAAACTAATGCCCGCCTGTCGTGCTCTGTTGGAGACTTTTAAATCTAATGGCTGTAACAAACAGTGCTCAGACTTGCTAAACAAAGTATCTTGTTCAGATCCTTCAAATTCAAGTGAAATTGAGCCAGCGTCCCTCTCTGGGGAAATTTTGGGTGTCGATCGGGGTGCTGATCCGTCCGGTCCTGGTCCTGGGGGGGCTGGCTGCGTCGCGTCTTCCAAAAACTGTGAACCGGAACGATTTGCCTCTCGGGGTGTGTCCCCTGTTTGTTCCGAGCTTGTCAGCATTCCTGCAACTGAGAGCAGTTCTTCTCCCCTCCCTCTGGAAAAAAATGAACTATTGCCGTGTCGGGAAATATGTTCGGAAGCTTTGTTGCGCTTCGAGAATGATAAATTAGGTATTTTGTCCCTGGGGGGGGATGAGAACCGTTTGGAAGGGAAAGATATTCATTTACAGAAGTTTGGTGATAAAAGAATTATATGTTCTGAGAGTGTTCAAGCAAGGAATGTCGAAACTGCTTTTGAATCTGCTTTGCAGGATCAGGGGGCTGTGGGGGTCAGCTCTGCCGCTGTTTTATCTTCCCGGGAAAGTGCCCCCTTGGATTCGGTTCAACAAAGTAGGGTGCTTTGTGATTCTGGGAGTTCTTTTTTGGTAAATTGTTCAAATAAGTCATTGCCTGGGTTTTCTGTTGTTTGTCAGGGTTCTGATACAGAGAATGCAAAAGTTGGAGCTGTGGACTGGCTTTCGGAGAGCAGAACAGGGGGGGCTTTGCCCAAACAAAAATCTGTGCAAAAAACAGGAGGTTTTCAAAAGGTTTCAGAGGAAAAACAGACCGAGATTTTAAAAAACTCGAACTCTGTTTCTCTTGCTGTTGGGAGAAAAAATATGATTTTACATTCTCAGTTTGGCCCTGGCAGTTTCCCAGCTGTCTTCTCAGGCTAACGTTGGCTGCTTCCCAGCTCAGTCCCATCCTTGTGAAACATGCCATTGTTCTTTAGAAATTGACAAGAATAAAAATTCAAGGTTATGTTCTTTGCAAAAGGCAAATTTTGGCTCTGGTCCACAAATTAAAGAACACACCCCTCTCCCAGCCTCTCTGGGAGGGACTCCCGAGGGGGTGTGGTCCTTGACTGAGCCCGCCTCTGTCCCTCTTGGCAGGGCTTTAAGGGAGGCGTGTTGTTCGGAGGTCCCTGCCAAGAATTCGGGGCCTGTTCTCCCGCCTTTACTGTCAGAACTCCCGGGAAAGTTGGTTGCTGCAGCAACTCCTCTGGCATGAATTCAGACCCTGGCTGGAGTCCCGGGACAGCTCCTGTCAGTGAAACTGTCTGTTCCCCTGAATCAGAAAAAATGAATAAAACACAAACTATATCAGGTCCCCGAAAAAACCATGTTGCTTTGCTTCTGATAAACCAGGTCATGTTAAAAGGACTGTCATGTGAAAACATTCCGATCAAAACAAACCGAATTGTCATGATGTATATGATTTGCTGATGTCTTGTTGTACAAGTTTTGTTTTCAGTTTGACAGAAATCTTCAAGATCCAAAACTCTACACTACCTGGATGATTTCTTCACAGCTTCAACGCAAACAGAGATGGAGTGAACCCGTGCTAGTGTTGTGACTGAAATCCAAAAGACTGGACTGGACATTTCTACAAGAAAAATTCAAGGCTGTGACATCAACTCTTCAAAGACGACAAGCTCATCGCTGTGTTCTGGAAAGGCCTTCTTTGCAGTTTTAGGAGAAAAGATGCAACTTTGTGGTCTCATTTTTCAGTGGGACCTTTCTGAGCCAGATCCTTTGTTGATAATAGAGTGGATTTTTCCTCCTTACAGGTTTCCAAAGACTATTACCACAGTTTTAGAAATGATAGCACAACTTGTAATCAAAGCCAGAACCAGATTGTTAACTTTAGCAGGCCAAGAATTTTCAGTTATCTATTTACCATTGAAAAAAGATTAATTAAGCAATGCAAAATTCTGATGATCTACAATATGCATTTTTAGGTTTCCCAGGTATTTGTTCCGTTCATTACCCAGCTCACAAACTATTGCAAGCAAAATTGAGTTTCAGAGAAAAACCTAAATTAAGTCAAGAGCCTTTGAATGCAGTGACTCTCTTCACTGATGGCTCTGGCAAAAGCCACAAATCAGTTGTAACCTGGCTGAATCAAAAAACTAATGCTTGGGAATCCGACATTCAAATAGTAGAAGGTTCTCCTCAAATTGTTGAGCTTGCTGCTGTGGTTCGGGCTTTTCAGCTTTTCCCTCAACCTTTTAATTTAATTACAGATTCTGCTTATGTTGCTAATGTAGTTAAGAGAATAGAGGGGTCAGTTTTAAAAGATGTTAGTAATGCTACTTTATATCGTTGACTTTCATGTCTTTTTACAACTTTGCAATATAGAACTAATCCATATTTTGTTTCTCACATTAGGGCTCATTCTTCGCTTCCTGGATTTTTAGTGGAAGGAAACGCAAGAGCGGACAATCTGACAATGGTCATTGCAAACACTTTACCAAACATTTTTGAACAAGCAAAATTAAGTCATGCTTTCTTTCACCAAAATGCACAAGCACTTATGCGAATGTTCCAAATTACTAAAAGTCAAGCTAAAGCTATCATCAGTACTTGCCCTGACTGTCAGCTTGTGCAGCCTCCTGTGTCTACAGGAGCTGTCAACCCACGAGGTTTGCAAAGTCTGCAGTTATGGCAAACCGACATCACTAAATATCCTTCCTTTGGTAAATTTAAAAATATTCATGTGTCAGTGGATACGTTCTCTGGTGCGCTTTTTGCTTCCCTTCACACAGGTGAAACGGGCAATCATGCCTGTCATCATTTTTTGCAAGCTTTTGCTTCATTGGGTGTACCTCAAGAAGTAAAAACTGACAATGGTCCCGCATATATATCTCAAAAATTGGTCACGTTTCTAAACGAATGGGGTGTTCGTCACATCTTTGGTATCCCTCACTCTCCCACAAGTCAAGCAATTATTGAAAGGGCACACCAAACACTAAAACGCATCTTAGATCAGCAGGGGGGGGGAGCTGAGGCCACACCTCAGATGAGGCTGAACAAAGCTTTGTATGTTTTAATTTTTTAAACAGTTCGGGTGCAGAACCTGATCCTCCAATCTTTAGGCATTTTTTAAATAATACACAGGCAAAACTGAAAGAAAATCCTCCTGTTCTAGTTAGAAACCCAGAGTCTGGACGAATTGAAGGTCCTTTTCGCTTAATAACATGAGGCAAAGGGTATGCTTCTGTCTCTACAGGTGCTGGAATTAAGTGGGTCCCTGCCAAAAATGTCAAACCATATCGCACCCCAGAACGTGTTGGCGAGCCCAGAACCGAGGAAGCAAGCACGCAGACGTGAGCCGAGCGGAGGGATCCCGGGTCACGCCTGACATTCCTTGTGCCTGACGTTCTCTGTGCATCGGTGGAACCTGCAAACTCTGATTTTGTGTTAATGTTATTTATAATTGTGTCAATTGTATATCCAATGTTTGTTTAACAGAGCTGACTTTTGGCAGAAGTTTAAAGTTTTAGTTTTTTGAGAGCAAAATCTTATAATTTGATAAAAGTTATGCCAAAAATTAGCTCATGAAAAAGATAGAGCAAATGCAATTTCTTTGTTGGTATTAGTGGTTTTTAATTGCCTTTTGTCGTGCAGATTTGCCTGTGGAACAACCGAAGACAAATGTTTGGGTGACCTTAGCCAAGGCAGCCGGCTCAGATACTATATGTTTGTCTAATTCGGAACAAGAGAAACCTTTCTCAACCTGTCTGGTGGGTGTGCCAGTAAAAGAGTTGCTGTCAGTCAAAAAACAACCTAATGGTAAATCAGGTGAAATTGATAAGGTAAACAATCCTACATTGAATTGGAATGTTTGGGCCAAAAAACTTCCCAAGGCAGCTTCTGAACCCCAAGAATTAGAAATCCTTGGTTCTTCAACCATGGATTTTTGCTTTACCTTCATAGCTAGTGCTTGGCGAAAAGGTAATCCTCCAAAGTACAATGTTACTCCTCATTATCTTGCATACAGAAATTTGAGGTTTTGGTGTATTTTTTCAAATAGTTGGGATGTGCTTTCTGAGGCTGACCAATATCCACGGCAATTACCAAAAGGGTATTGGTTCATTTGTGGAGACAGGGCTTGGCAAGGCATTCCGGCACACCTTGAAGGTGGCCCTTGTAGCATTGGGATGCTCACTGTCATCGCACCATCTGCCAAAGCAGTCATGAAAAGGAAACAAAGGATAACGAGAGCTGTTCCTCATTATGAAGAGAACTGTCAAAGTGATTTCATGCCTTGGAAAGCTGCAAGAAGAGTTTCAGCAGGTATATTTTTACCCCAATTGGCTTCAGCAGTGGCATTGAAACAATTAGATCAGGTTGGATGTTGGCTGAGCAAGCAAGCTAATGCCACATCCTCTGCAATTAGTGATATGTTAACTGATGTTGATAGTGTTAGGCATGCTACCCTTCCAAATAGAGCAGCAATTGATTTTCTTTTACTGGCACAAGGACATGGTTGTGAAGAATTTGAAGGATTGTGTTGTATGAATCTGTCTGATCACTCTGAAACCATTCACAAAAGTATACAAAAACTAAAAGATTTGACAGCCCAAATTAAAGAAGATGGTAGTTCTTGGTTGGATGATTTGTTCCAAGAATGGAGCTTTTCACCTTGGCTAAGGCAACTTTGCAAGATAGGTCTCTATGTCCTGGGTGTTTTAGTAGTGATATTGGTAGTAATTCCCTGCATACTTCATTGTGTGCGGCGAATGATGAACAAAACAGTCCGAGAAGTTTTTGTCATACAAGAAAGAGAGTTAGGTAATAAAAGCACAGAGAGTGTTCAAAATCTTACAGAAATGCCAGATGAAGGCATCGAAATGGAAGAAGGGTTTGAGTTAAGGCCCTGGAATCGACAAGAATTTTTTGAAAAGTGTCTCGTAACTATGATCAGACATGATTCATTCCTTTTTTCACTGACTGGGCCTTCACAGCATTAAGTTGCTGTGCTGTGACATAGCAACGCTTAGTGTCAGCAAGAGCAAACCTTCAGCAAATAGTAAGCAAAAATATTTTAGTAGGGCTAAGGAACGCAAGTAGTCAACGACACGAATATGACGGTCTCTTTATGGGTCAACAGAGAGGGGGAGTTGTGGGAATCCTTAAAATTAGAGGGTCTTGAGAAAGTTAGAAAAAGACAGGCCTCAGTGACAGCAAAGACAGTGAGATGCTAAAGCAGCAGAAAAATTAGTAATGTAGACGTGAGAAATAGAACAATAGGCCTATGTTAGGTGCTGCCTTAGGTGGTAACAAGTTTACTTACTGTATATCTTTAGAAGGTTAAAAATGAATAGAGCTCTGTGCCTTGTTTCTTATGAACAAGCTATTGTGTTTGAATATAGGCCGCGATTGTTTTAACCAAAGCTACGTGTTCTTTAAATGATTGGATAGAAGTATTGTCAATATGCTTGTGCTCTATGTGTGATTGGCTGAAACGCAGATGGAAATGGCTTTATGATATGCTGTAACACTATGTCTCTTTGGCATTCTGCTTGATTCAGTGAGTTGGTTGCATCTGTTGTCTCCATTGTTGTAACAATGTGCTGAGACTGATGCGTAAATAAACCACTCAGACACTGACAAGGAGTGTCCCGTCCCGTTTGTGGTGTACATAGCTGTGCCAGGACATCACAATAGTGGCATGGATCCACGAGGCCCCACTGTGCCATGATGCTGACTTGTTTACAAGGGGTCCAGAAGTGTCACAATGGTCTCTTGATTACAAGAAGACCTGCAGTGTCACAATGGACCCTTGGTTTGCTGGGGTCCCACAGTGTCACAGTGGCCCCTAGGTTCCAGAAGGCTCCACAGTTTCTTAGTGGTCCCAATGAGGCCCTGCAGTGTCCCCAGGGCCTCCGTGGTTCCCCAGGCCTCACAATGTCATGTGAGTCCTCTGTTCCATGAGCCCTGCAATGTCACAATGGACTTTTGGACCCTGGGGGTTTGTGGTGTCTCAGTGTCTCCGTTGGCTCCACAGTGTCACAATGGACCTCTGATGACAGGAGGCCCCTCTGTGTCACCCTGGAGCTTTGGTTCCATGCAGCCCTGCAGTGTCACAATGGTCTCCTTTGGTTGCTGAGTGTCACAATGGACCTCTGATGACATCATGCCCTGCAATGTCACAATGGACCTTTGGTTCCATGCAGCCCTGAGTGTCACAAACACCTCTTGGTTTCAGGAGGCCCCACAGTATCACAATGGTCCTCTGGGTTCTGTAGGGACCCCCAGGCTCACAATGGTCTTACTGGTTCCATGAGGCCTCGCAGTGTCACAATGCTTTGCTTATTCCATGGATCCTCATAGTGTCACAATGGTCTCCATGATTCCATGAGTCCCCTCCATGTCACAACGGTCTCCTTGGTGCCATGGTGCCCCACAGGATCACCAAGACTCCTTGGTTCCATGAGGCTTTGTAGTGTCCTAATGGTGTCTCCATGGTTCCATGCAATGAGGCTTTGCAATGTCACAATGTATCTTTGGTTCCATGACACTCCAAAGCATCACAATGATCTTCACAGTTCCATGAGGACCCGCGGTGTCACAATGGCCCCTTGGTTTGATGGGGCCTCTCAGTGTCACAATGATTCCTACATTCCATGGAGCCACACAGCATCAGTGCGGTCCCCTTGGTTCCACGAGGCCCAGATATGTCTTAGTGGTCTCCACGATTCCATGAGGCCCCACAGTGTGACAATGGTCCCTTGGTCTCACAGGGCCCCACAGTGTCACAATGGTCCCTTGGTCTCACAGGGCCCCACAGTGTCACAATGGTCCCTTGGTTCCATGGGCCCTGTGCTGCTGCATTCCCCCCTCCCCTTCTCAGCCCACCCTGCCAGCTGAGAAATGCTCCTTGGGGCTCGGCCTTGGCCAACAGCCCCTGGGCTCAGCTCCTCTGCAGCTCATCACAAACACTGTCTGCTCCAGCCACTGCTGCTGCCCAACCAGCTCCTGCTTTCTGCAGGAGCAGCCCTGGGAACTGCTTTTGTTCCCTCAGTGGCACAACATCCCTGTTCTCACACTGCCAAAGAAAGCTGTTGGTGCCAAGTGCGGCCAGGATGAACCATGGCTGGGACTGAAGCCCCTCTCTTGGGGCCCTGCACACAGCGCTCCAAAAGGAGCCCTTGGAGCTCTCCTGGGCCAGCCACTCCCTCTGAGTGGGGCCTCTCCCAGCCGGGAACTCTCCCGTTTGCTGCACTCGGGGATCCCCAACAACGACGGAGCCTGGGCCGATCCCCCCACTCCTCCAGGCTCAACCCTTCACCCGCTGCTGGGGAGATGCCAAAGGATCCACAGGGAGCATTTCCTGCCCTCAGGGGAATTTCTCACAGGTGCCTTGCACTGACTCTTGGTGTCTGTGTGCACACAGGAGTGCCTGTGCTGGGGAAATGTGGCAGAAATGCTGCTCTCTGAGGGGTTGGAGTGCCTTGGATAGCTGAGTCAGTCAGGCCTGTAAGTGAGGTTAAGTCATGACATTTGAGCTAAGTTAAATGCTTCAAAGAGTTGTTCTTTTGCTAAGTTGTTATGTTTAATTTAATTTATTAGTTAAGTTAAATATTGTTAAATGTTTTCCTCAAACTGCGAAGTCATAGGTTATAGGTTAGGGTAAGTACGGTTAAGTGCTCTTCTTTTGCTAAATTGTGAAATTTAGGGTATCAGTTAAGGTCAAGGTATAAGTTAAGTCCTGTTAAGTGTGAGGTCTGTTAAGCTTTTAGGCCATATTCCTTTTATCCTTGCCTTCACTGTCTTCTTGTCACACACCCACTGACAGTTCTCAAATAATTTGTGGCCTGATTGTTCCGATTTTGTTTTGTTTTGTTGTTGCTTTGTTTCCTTGTTGTGCCTGAAGTGTCCAATCTGGAGCAGAGTGACTCTTGCCAAGGAACTTTGTGCTGCTGTCCCTTAATATTAAATCTGGTTTTTGCTGATCCCTTGCTGGGGATTTTTTCAGCGCTCTCAAGGCCTCGTTGGTAACAGGGTGAAGGAGCCCTGGCCCAGGCTCTGGCCCTGGGGGACACGGGGACGCTGCCGGGGGGTCCCTGTCCCCCTGTGCCACCCCCAGGGCCCCGGCCCCCCGTCCCCGTGTCAGGCTCTGGGGTCGATCTCGTGGAACATCCTCTGGGGGAGGCTGCGGGGCCGGGGGCGGGGGGACCCGGGGGGACAGGGGACCCCGCTGTGCACGAGCAGGGTTGGACTGCTCTGGGGGGAGCTGTGAGGGGGGGCCAGGGCAGAGTGACCTCCCCAGGGACCTCACACAGCCCCTGTGATGTCACACTGCCCCCCGGTGACCTCACACAGCCCCAGTGATGTCACACAGACTCCAGTGATGTCACACAGTCCCCGTGATGTCACACAGCCCCTTGTGTTGTCATACACCCCCCCATATGATTTCACACACCCCCCATGATGTCACAAAGCCTTCCTATGATTTCACACAGCCTCCTGAGATGTCATACAACCTCTTGTGATGTCAAACAGCCTCCTGAGATGTCACAATGTGATGCAATACAGCTGCTCTGTAATGTCACAGAAGACACTGTGATGCCACAAAGTCACCATGTGATGTCACTGTCTGTTCTGTGATGTCACAGCCTGCTCTATGATGTTACACAGCCAACCAGTGATGTCACAACCCATTCTCTGATGCCACAGATATGCCCTCTATGATGGCAGACTCTGCTCTATGGCCTCACAGCATACTTTGTGACAACACAGCCAGCTCTGTGATGTTGCAACCCCCTCAGTGATGTCACAGAACCCTCAAGAACTCAGTTGCATTGAAACACTGAAGTTTCTTGGGCTTTGAAGAGATCCCTGTCAGGGACAGGACTGAGAAAGTGTCCCCAGGTTCCAGGTAGAGCAGAACACTGCAGGCAGTGATGGCAGTTGGGAACAAGCAAGGCAAAGGTGTCTCTGGTGCTGAGCAAACCTGGATGTGTGTCAGGAATGCAAAGGGCCAAGGCCTGAGCCCCAGCCCCTGGCCAGGCAGATCCTGTCCCTCCCTCCTTGCTCAGGGCTCTTCCCGGGATGGGCACTGGCATGTGGGGATGGGCAATGCCAAGGGCAGGAGCATGGGGCGGCCCCTGCCAGGCTGCTGAGCAGGGACAAGGAGGCAATGAGGCCCCAGGCCTGCAAGGGTCACTTGTCCCCTCGTGGCCTCAGGCCCAGGCCCAGCAGCCATGGCCAAAGTGCTGCCCAAGTTGGCTCTGGCAGGGCTGTCTTGCAGCTGCTGCCCATCCCTGTGCCCTGTGCAGCCCAGGCTGTCCCACGGTGTCCCTGCCCTGCGCCTCTGTCCCTGCAGGCTGTCGGCATCCCCCGGCTGCCCCACCTGGCTGGGCCCTTCCTGTGCTGACAGCTCTGCCTCCTGCCTGCCTCTGCCTGCCCACACAAAGCCTTGGCCTTGATACCAAAAGGGTTAATTCAATTTTTCCCTTGCCTGTCAACTTTCAGCACAGGAACAAGGCATGCAGGGGCTGCCTTCCCAGCAGGAATGCTTGGAAGAGAAGATGAAGACATCTGGCTCAAGGGTGCAGGGACAGAGAAAACAAGGACTGAATCTGGGAACTTGGGGTGGGTTTTATGGAAATGGGTAAATTGTAATTCACATTTAGTGACTGTATATAAGCAACATGCTGGTAGAATTAAATGTCCATGTGAGGTTGGGAGTTATCCCTCACTACAGCTCAGGCCTGAAGAAATGATATCCTCTGAAATAGCAAATTCGTGTACAGGGACAAAGCAGCTCTGTGCTCAGTGGGGTGGAGACTGAGGACAGCAGAGGAGACCAGGGAGGGACTGAAGCAAGGTTTCAGAGATGGTGGATCCTTTTGGCATAATGGAGAACAGCCAGAGAAAGAAAGAATTGATGCAAAGGACAGATAGAGAGAGCCAGACAGGACCCAAAGAGAAAGGAATTCCTCTGCCAGGGCAGGACTGTGGTGCAGCACATCCCCAGCAGGAGCCTGGAGCAGCCCAAGGCTTTGTGTGGGCAGGCAGAGGCAGGCAGGGGCATATTATATTATATTATATTATATTATATTATATTATATTATATTATATTATATTATATTATATTATATTATATTATATTATATTATATTATATTATATTATATTATATTATATTACATTGTATTATATGAAAACTATACTAAAGAAAACGAAAGGATACATCAGAAGGCTAGAAAGGAATGAATACTAAAAACCCGTGACTCCTCAGAGAGTCCAACACAGCTGGCTGTGATTGGTCATTAAGAAAACACAACTCACATGGAACCAATGGAAGACTCACCTACCACATTCTAAAGCAGCAGAACACAAGGAGAAGCAATCAGATAATCATTATTTACATTTTTCTCTGAGGCGTCTCAACTTCCCAGGAGAAGAAATCCTGGCTGTGAAAAATGCATGTATTCTATGATTGGCTTTTTGCAAACATTAAAAGGAATATTATATGTGTTGTGTTAGAAAGTAATGCTGTATTAATTCTCTTAAGTACTGTGTTAAATATAGTTTTAGGGTATAAAAAACAATATTACAATAGAAACTATGCTATGTAGGATACTCTTTTTAAAGGAGTCACAGTGAGATAGCAGCCACAGGACACCTGAATCTTTCAGAGAAAAAGAATTTATTGCTCTCTTATCAGGAGAAATTAACTTCTTCCCGCCTTGAAGGTGCTGTTAGGATTCAGAGGAAGAAGCTGACACTGACCAGACAGAATCCTGTGTTTGAATGGAATTTATGCATCATGTATGAAGTGTATGAATATGCAACAGGCTGTTGTTTTTAAGGCCTAATCCTTTGTTAATGGATGTCCTTTCTCGGGCTCGTGCTGCCCAAAAAAAGGTACGCGGACGTCTGTAACTTTGTCTTTATCATCTCATATTGTCCGAATTCAATTTGTCCAAACTATTATTAGTCTAATTGTATTACTATTTTTATAACCATTTTATTGCTATTAAACTTTTTAAAATTTTAACAACAAGTGATTGGCGTTTTTCACATTAATACAGCATTGCTAACCAATTCAACAAAACACACAAAGTAAATATCTGTGTAGAGCCATAGAATATGCACTGTTCAGAGCTGCCTGCCCGTGCTCTCTCTGCCTCTTGTGAAATACAAAGCTGTGTTTGGTGTCAGGTACATACAGGCAATGTGGGTATTTGTGATTGTGATATGTGTGGAGACCGACCATGGGACAGCTGCAAATTCTAATAATAACTGAGGAAAGTAAAGCATGGAAGAAGGGCTTTGAACCTATCTTTTGTTTGCAATTAACCTTGGTTGATTTAGGAGCATTGGAATTAAGGGTTAAGGATGTTTCTCTTTGCTTGTAGTTAATCCTTAAAGAGTTCTGCAATAATAACCTTTTGAAGCATAATTTTAGAATATTGCTGGTATTCTTGAAACTATAGCTTTGGAATATATATAGAGGAAATATGCTTATCTCACGCCTTAATAAAGCAGAGAAAAACAGCTTGAGAAAGGAAGATGAACATCACCTCAAGGATTTATGGTTTCGACCAAGGGAAGCTGGACATCACTGTTATGAGATTTATAGTCCTTGTAATTAAAAGGTGGACTCACATCTGGGGAGCTGGACTGCACCAGATGGGATTTGTCTTTCTTCTTTTGGAAACCAGACCCCACCATCTGGGGATACTCCTTTTGGGATACATCCTGAGAAAAACTAAATCACAAGAGTGTATAGAATTGTGACGTAAAAATTGGGAATAGAAACTGCTGATGAGTAAAAATTGGAATAGAAACTGCTGAGAAAGCTGATGAGTACCCCTATAAATACCTGTAACCCTCAACTATCAGTGTGCAGTTGGAGGGAAAACTTCCCTTGCTGTACCCAGCACTGTATTGTTCAACCTTTACCATATTAATTAATAAATTGATTGCTGCTTGAATATTGGCCTAGTCAAGCTTCTTATTCATAACGAAACCAACACAAGAGGACCTAAAATCATCCTAAATTACTTGGCTTGACCTCAAATTACGCAAAGTAGCAAAAAACCTACACAAATGGGCCCAACATCACCAAAAAAGGGACCCTAAATCACTCACACAAAATTAAATTCACCCACATGGGCCCCAAATCATCCAAAGGGATCTAAAATCCCCCCTCCAACCCACCACATTCGGCCTCAAATCAGCAAAGGGGCCTAAAATCCCCCTGCAAGGCTGGGAATGGCTGCCAGGGATCGGAGCCCACCCTAACCCTGCCCAGGCCGGCCCCAAATGCCCCCGAGGGGCCGAGGCTGAGGCCCAGCCCGGGATGGGCTCCGGGCTCGCTCCGGGCCCTCCGCGTTCGCTCCGGGGAGTTTTGGCCGCGGCCCCGGACGGGCCTGGGCGGGACTGGGAGGGACCAGGGAGGGCTGGGCAGGGCTGGGGCATTTGGGGCTTTGGGGCTGGGGGAGTTTGTTGGGAGTGCAGGGGCGATTATTGGGGTTTGGGAGAGAAGGATTGGGTTTGGGGGCAGCTGGGGAATTTTGGGGGGTTTGTGGATTTTGGGGGGTTTGGGTTTTGGGGGGGTTTATTGGGGGGGTGGGTTTTCTGGAGGCTTTTGGGGTTTATTGAATTTTTTTGATTTTTTTATAATTTGGGGCAGATTACTGGGATTTTGTTGGGATTTTTTGGGATTCTTTTAAAGTTGTGGGGGTTTTATTGGAATTTCTGGGGGCATTTGGATGGTTTTACTGGGAATTCTGGAGGCATTTAGTGGATTCTTTGGCGGTCTGGGTTTTTAAAGGAAATTTTTGGGGTTTTTAAGGGAAAATTTTGGGAGTTTTGGGGATTTTGGTGGGATTGGGGGGGGGTTTCCGAGTTTTTTTGGGTTTGGCCAGGATTTCTTTGGGTCTTGGGGGGGATTTTGTGTGGCTTCTTGTGGTTTTGGGGACATCTTTGGGGGATTTGTCAGACCTAATTGGGGTTATGGGGGGATTGTTAGGATTACAAGAGATGTTGTGGGCTTTTATTGGGATTCTAGGGTGTTCTAATTTTTGAGATTTAATTGGGATTTAGTGGACTTTATTGGGACTTTCAGAGGTTTTAAGGAGATTTTGGTGCCTCTCAGCCCTTCCCCACACCCGGGGACAACCTCAAAGCCCCCTCAGACCAGACAAGGCCCCCCAAAATTCCAGAAAATATACCCCAAAGCCCCTAAAAATCAGAATAAAATGCTACAAAATACCAGAGAATCCCACAAAATCCCAGCAGAACTCACCAAAGTTAAAAAAAAAATTAAAAATTTCAATAAACCCCCCAAAAAATGAAACCCCACCAAAACCCCAATAAAATCCCCTAAAATCCAAACTCCCGAAATCCATCAAACCCCCGAAAATCGTGTAACCTCCCACAACCCAATAATTCTCTCTAAAAAACCAGTAATTCACTCTAAACTCCCAAAAAATCCTCCAAAACCCAAAAAAGCCCCCCCAAATCCCCTGAAACCCGCCAAAAAATCGCCTCCAAAATGCCCCAAAATCCAAAAACATCCCCACAAAATAAAATAAACCACCCCCACGCCCCTCCAAAGCTCCCCAAAATGTCCCAAAATTCCCCAAATCCAAAACAAAGCGCTCCAAAATCCCCCCAGAACCCCCCAGACTCAGTGGGGCCGTCCTGGATCAGGGGGCACCGGCCGGTGGAGCAGGAGCCACTTCAGGGGGCCCTCGGAGCTTTTTGGGAGGGGGCACCATGGGAGACCCCCCCAAAAACCGGGGGGGGGAGGGAACCCCTGCTGTGGCCCCTCCCCCTGAAGCCCCCAGACCCCGGTTCAGGGTGGGCCTGGGACCCCCCGGGACCCCCAAATCTGTCCCGGGACCCCCAGAGACCCCCCCAGACCCTTCCCAAGACTCCACCAAGGACCTCTCTAGGACCCTTCAGACCCGTCCCCAAACCCAACTCAGGCTCCCCCAGCCCCTCCCCAGATCCCCCCAGGACCCCTCCCCAAAACCCTCCCACACCCTCCCACCACCCCCTCCTCGAGACCCCTCTTAGGACCCATCCGCCCCCCCCAGTCCCCCCACAATGCCCCAGGACCCCTCCCCAGACCCCCTAAAACCCCCGGACTCCTCCCCAAAGCCCCCCCAGACCCCTCTGGACCCTCCCCCGTCCCCCCGATCCCCTCTCAGGCCCTTCCCGCTCCTGTCCCGAGCCCGGGGGGTCCCGGCAGCGGCAGGGAAGGGGGCGCCGCTTCTGACTCGCCTCTGATTGGCTGGCGTGGGGCGGGGGAGGCAGGCATTTCTGAGGGAAGCTGTGCCATGATTGGTAATTTGCAAAGTGTAGCGCCATGATTGGTTGGTTCTACGAGGAGCGCCTCTATTGGCTGCGGGAGCCTGCACGCCTGGCGGTGGCGGGAGTTTGTGAGGCGAGGGCAGTTGTGGAGGAGCTCAGGTTGGGCTGGGGAAAACTGGGGGGGTTGGGGGCGGGTCTGAGGGGAAATTGGGATATTTGGGGGCATCGACGGGAAATAGGGGAGTGTGCTGTGAGTTGGGGGGGAATGAGGGGGTGTGAGGGGGCTTTGGCGGGTCTGAGGAGGCTTTAGGCAGCTTTGGGGGCAGCTTGAGAGGGTCTGGAGCGTTCTCAGGTGGGTTTAGGGGGTCTGAGAGGAATTGGAAGGGTCTGAGGGGATTTTGGGGGATTGCAATAGAAACTGTGGGCTTGGGAGTGGGTTGAGAGGCTTCTGGGATGGGTCTGGGAAATTTGGTGGAGTCTGAGGAGATTTCATAGGGTTTGGGGAGGATTGAGGGGTCTGAGGGGGACTTGGGGCAGTCTGATGGATTTGACGGGGGTCTCAGGTGGGTCTGGGGTCAGTTTTGGAGGAATGGAGGGGCCTGAGAGGTCCTGGGGAGGTTTTTGGGGTCCAGGGTGGTTCTGGGCCAAACCCTGGGGGAGCTCTGGGGGGTTGGGGTTCCTGGAGGGGTCCGGGGGGAGATTTGGGGGTCCCGGGGGGGGTCCCAGGCCCACCCTGAACCGGGGTCTGGGGATTTCAGGGGGAGGGGCCACAGCAGGGGTTCCCCCCCCCCCCCGGTTTTGGGGGGGTCTCCCATGGTGCCCCCTCCCCAAAAAGCTCCAAGGCCCCCCTGAAGTGGCTCCTGCTCCACCGGCCGGTGCCCCCCTGATCCAGGACGGCCCCACTGAGTCTGGGGGGTTCTGGAGGCATTTGTGGGATTTTGGGGTTTTGAGAGGGTTTTGGGGGATTTCGGGTAGGCTTTATTGGCCTTTGGGGGGATTTTGTGGGAGTTTGGGGGGAATTATTGGGTTTTCATGGAAGCTATGTGATTTAGGGTGTTTTGGATTTTTGGGGATTTTATTGAGGTTGTGAGGGGCTTCTTAGAGCAGGGAGATTTATGAAATTTTTTAGGATT
>WSPJ01000167.1:0-33465 GCA_009764595.1 Geothlypis trichas
CATGATATGCTACGACCGCTACGTGTCCATCTGCAAACCCCTGCACTACGGGACCCTCCTGGGCAGCAGAGCTTGTGCCCACATGGCAGCAGCTGCCTGGGCCAGTGCCTTTCTCACTGCTCTCATGCACACAGCCAATACATTTTCCCTGCCCCTGTGCCATGGCAATGCCCTGGGCCAGTTCTTCTGTGATGTGCCCCCAATTCTCAAGATCTCCTCCTCACACTCCAATTCCCTCAGGGAATTTGGGCTCATTGCTCTAAGTTCCTCTTTAGGGCTTGGTTGTTTTGTGTTCATTGTTTTCTCCTATGTGCAGATCTTCAGGGTTGTGATGAGGATCCCCTCTGAGCAGGGACGGCACAAAGCCTTTTCCACCTGCCTCCCTCACCTGGCTGTGGTCTCTCTGTTCCTCAGCACTCTCATGTTTGCCTATTTGAAGCCCCCATCCATGTCCTCCCCATCCCTGGATCTGGCCCTTTCAGTTCTGTACTCAGTGGTGCCTCCAGCCCTGAACCCCCTCATCTACAGCCTGAGGAACCAGGAGCTCAAGGCTGCAGTGTGGAGACTGATGACTGGATGCTTACAGGAGCATTAAACTGCTGGCCAATTTCTGCAAATCACTTGCAATAAAAGTCATCTTTGAAACTTCGTGTTTGTTTGGTTGTGGGCTTTTTTTTATGTGGCAGTATTTTTCTTTTGTTTTAGTTTTCTCATATTGTCCACAAAAAAAGGTCATTGTTTGTGCCATTTCTCATTTGTTTCTCTCCACCTTCCCTGTGGCCACAGACTGTGTCAATGTGGGGCTGCGCTCTTGGTGACTTTAAAAGAACTAAAGGATCTTCCAGCAAAGTTTTCTCCAGAGATTCTCCTTGTTGTCGGCTGCCGCCAGTCCGGTAATAATTAGCATTGACTCCATGATTCTAAAAGGCTGATCCATCACTTTATTATATTATCTTATAATATTATACTTCTTAAGAAACTTATCCCCTTACAAACAGTCCAATACAGCATTGACCTAATTGGTCAATGAATCTAAAACACTATTACTAGTGTCTAAATAAGAAATCACCATTTAGTAAACATATGTCTATAACACATTCTACATGTACACAATAAGTATAACAAATACAAAATAAAAATCGTTTCTTACTCTTTTCTTCTATCTTCTCACAACCTTCCCCAAGAAAATACTTAAGAAAGTCATGGCTGCTGCTCTCTATAGAGAGAGCTGTGGCTATATTGCCTTTGTTGCCTTCTCTGGAGCTGCAGCAGCAATGTCTGTATGCAGAGCTGGGGGCAGATCAGTGCTGGCACAGCAGTTCTGGTCCTGCTGGCCACATCATTCCTGATCCAGGCCAGGAGCCATTGGCCTTCTTGCCCACCTGGGCACACTGCTGCCTCATGTCCAGCCTGCTGTCCATCAGTCCCTGCAGGTCCCTTTCTGCCTGGCTGCTCTCCAGCCACTCTGTCCCCAGCCTGTAGTGCTGCAGGGGTTGTTGTGGCCAAAGTGCAGGACCTGGCACTTGGACTTGTTAAACCTGACCTTGTTGGATTTGGGCCCTGGATCCAGCCTGTCCAGGGCCCTGTGCAGAGCCCTCCTATGCTCCCACAGATCAACATTCCCAGCCAGCTTGGTATCATCTGCAAAGATGTCCTTGGTTCCATGGGGCCCCTCAGTGTCACAATGGCCCTGTGGTTACACCAGGCCCTGCACTGTCACACAGGTCTCCTTGGTTCCATGAGACCATGCAGAGCAACACTGGTCTCCTTGGTTCCATGGGGCCCCAAAATGTGACAATGGACCCCTTGGTTCCATGGGGCCCCTCAGTGTCACAATGTTCTCGCTGGTACTGCAGTTTCACAGTGGCCCTTTGGTTCCATGGGGCCCTGGAGTGTCACAATGGCCCCATGGTGACATGATGTCCCACACTGTCACCATGGTCTCTGTGGTTCCACAAGTCTCCTCAGTGTCACAATGGCCTTGTTTCCACGAGGCCTCACAGTGTCACAACAGTCTTCCAGATCCCTTGAGGCCCCATTGTGTCACAGTGGTCCCTTGGTTACACAGGATCCTGCAGTGTCACAATGTCCCCTTGGTTCCATGAGGCCCCACAGTGTCAGAACAGCCCCTTGGTTCCACTGGGCCCTGGAGTCTCCCAATGGTCTCCTTGGTTTTGCAGGGGCAAAATGGTGAAACCCCTTGGTTACACGAGGCCCTGCAGTGTCACAATGGCCTCTGTGGTTCCATGAGGACCCAGAGTGTCACGGGGCACTCCCTGGTTCCATTTGGCCCCACAGTACCACAATGGACCCCTGGTTCTGTGGGGCTGCACTGTGTCACCATGGTCCCCAAGAGGCCCTGCAGTGTCACAATGGCCCCAGAGTGTCCCAATCATCACAGAATGACAGAATCAAATAGGTTGGAAAAGACCTTTGAGATCATCAAGTCCAACCAATGCCCAAATACTGCCTTGTCACCCAGACAATGCCACCAAGTGCCACTGGAGAGGGACAGTGACTCTGCCACCTCCCCCCTGGCCAGCCCATTCCAGTTCCCACTCACCCTTTCTGTGAAGAACTTCTTCCTATTGTCCAGCCTGAGCCTCCCCTGGTGCAGCTTAAGGCTGTGTCTTCTTGTCCTGCCCTCCAGCAGATCCACACTCACACCCAGCTTGGTGCCATCTGCAATTTGTGAATGGGGGACTCGATCCCCTCACCCCGATCATCAGTGAAGATATTAAACAGGACTGGGCCCAGCACAGATCCCTGGGGACAGCACCAGTGCCTGGACACCAGCTGGGTGCAGCACCATCCCCACCACTCTCTGGGCCCAGCCTCCAGCCAGCTCTTCAATCTCCCAGCCAGGAGGGAACCTGCCCAAGCCGTGGGCTGCAGCTTTTCCAGGGAATGCTGTCAGAGACAGAGTCAAAGGCTTTGCTGGAATCCAGGCACACAACATCCACAGCCTTTCCCACATCCACAGGTGGGTCACCTGGTCATAAAAGGAGACCAGGTTGGTCAGGCAGGACCTGCCACCCCTAAATCCACGCTGGCTGGCTCTGACCCCTGGGCCATCCTGTGGGTGCCCTGTGATGGCACTCAAGGTGATCTGTTCCATAACCTTGCCGGGCACCCAGGTCAGGCTGACAGGCCTGGAGTTCCCCAGATCCTCCTGCCAGCCCTTCTTGGGGATGGGCTCACACTGGCACCTCCAGTCCTCTGGGCCCTCCCTGGGGAGCCAGGACTGATGGTAAATGATGGAGAGCAGCTTGGGGAGCTCATCCACCAGCTCCCTCATCCCCCTAGGATGGATCCCATCTGATCCCATACACCTGTGAGCATCTGAGTGGCTCAGCAGGTCCCCAGCTGCTTCCTCCTGGATTCCAGGGGGCTGTTCTGCTCCCTGTGCCCATCTACCAGCTCAGGAGAATGCTTGTCCTGAGGACAGCCTGTCCTAATATTGAAAACTGAGACAAACAAGGTGTTAAGCATTTCAGCCATTTCCTTATCTTTAGTTGCTATATTCTCCATTGTATCTCATAAAGAGTAAAGGCTCTCATTATTCCATGTTTTGCTATTATTTTCTATATAGAATAATTTTCTATTATTTTTCACTGAAGTGGCCATGTTAAGCTCTAATTTAGCTTCCACCTCTCAAATATTCTTTCTGCATGCCCTAACAACATCCTTAAACACTTCTTAACTTTCCTGACCTTCTGTTCAAAGGTGATGCGCCCTCCTTTTTATCCTGAGTTCCAACAAAAGCTCCATGGGCAGCCAGGACAATCATATTCATCACTTGTCCATCTGTTGTCACACTGGGACAGGCTGCTCCTTCCCCCTTAAGATTACTTCCTTGAAATGTGTCCATCCTTCCTGAATCCCTTTGTTTTTAAGGGCTGTTTCCCTTAAAAAAATCAGTACCTGATTTGATACTCCCCAGATCTGCATCCTAAAGAGGCTGAAGTCTGCCCTTCCTAATTCCAGTGTAGGAGTTTTGTTGCTGCCCCTCCTTCTTTCACAAAGCATTGAAAACTTGATTATTCCATGGTCACTGTGCCCCAGGCAGCCTCCGAGCCCCACATCTGCCACCAGCCCTTCTCTGTTTGTGAACAGCAGCAGACAGAGCTTTCCTTGGCAGTGGGAGTGTTACCAAAAATTCGGTAAAACAGAAAACTCCTTAACCCCAGTCTAGCATTAAGCAGCAGCATTCTTTATTCAGCTGGATGCACAGGGGATAGCTCCTCCCAAAGCCGTGCAGGCTGAGTACAGGAAGATTTCTGTTTATTTTCTGTATTTTGCACAGATATTCAGTGATTGTCCTGGACTAAACACACATACGATAATTATTTCCCCAAAATCATTAACATACTTCCCCTCCCCTTTTGAATGCTCTCTTCTGTCCTGGGGGTCTCTCTGGTGGTCCCTGGTGGTCGTGGACCCCAATGTTACAGTGGGCCTGGCTGAGCTGGCAGGACACTGAGGCTGGTGAACTTCCAGTTCCCCTTCTCACACAATGGGCATTGTGTGGTTTGCATAGGCCCGGGGCTTTGGAGAACAAGCTCCAGGTGTCAGCTCACCTGGTGGAGACAATTTATCATCTGGAAACATGAGGTCACAGAGTGGGCTATGTCAGGTCATCGATCGCTATAACATCATAGACTGGCTCTGTGACATCTCAGATCCAGCTGTGACATCACAGGGCAGAGGTCCGACATTACAGAAAAGACTATGACATCACAGAGAAGGCTGTGACATCCCAGAGGGGCTGTGTGACATCAGAGACCAGCTGTGTGACATTAGAGAGTGGTCTGTGACATCACAGAGCAGGCTGTGACATCCCAGAGGGGCTGTGTGACATCTCAGCAGGGCTGTGTCAGGTCACTGGGTTGGTCACTCTGCCCCAGCTCCCCCTCACAGTTTCTCCCAACAAGTCCAATGCTGCCCATGCCCAGCAGGGTCCCTGTCCCCCGGGATCCCCCCGGCCCACCTGGAGCCACAGCCTCCACCAAAGGATGTTCCACAGGATCCACCCCAGAGCCTGACATGGGGACAAGGGGCCAGGGCTGTGTGACCAGGACATCAAGGACGGGGATTATCCAGGTCACTGTGGCCTGGTTTGGGTTGCCCAGGGCAGGAAAGATGTCTGGCAGCTGGAGCAGGGTCTGGGAAGGGCCTCCAAGGTGGGGCTGGAGCCCTTGGGCTGTGAGCAGAGGCTGAGGGAGCTGGGCTTGTCCAGCCCAGAGCAGGGAAGGCTGAGGGGCTCCTCATCCCAGCCTGGCAGTGCCAGCCAGGAGGGGATGGAGAACACAGAGCCAGGCTCTTCACCGGGGGGCCTGGTGGGAGACAAAAGCCAATGGGTGGAAGGGGAAAGAGGGGAGATCAGCCAGGACAGGAGGAGATGAAATGAGTCAGGCTGGTTTCAGCATTTCCTCAACACCAAGAGCAGCCTGACCTCCCTTCTCCATCCACCACTGACAGCTTTGCAAATCAGGAATTGTTCTGAGCTGTTTTGCCCCCACTCCAGCATGAGCATCCTGATACAAGAACTTAATTGTGTTTACATCTATCACAGAACCATGTTTGTCAAAAATTAATTTTAGTATGGAAATCACTTGTGGATGGTGGATTCATAAGACACTGCTGGGACATAGCACATAGCACAGGGAAGAGTGTGATTGTTATTAAATTGTGTCCTGTTCAACTGTGGTCTATTTGCCATGAAGAGAAACTTTCTGTGCCTCTGAGTCCCACCAGCTCCTGACCCCAAAGGACACAAACCTGATGAGTTGTGGTTCCCACTCCAGTGGTGGCACTTGGACCTCCCTCCATGCCCAGAGCGGAACTCCCTTGTCCCACAAAGTGTCTGGCCATACAGGGATGAAGGAAACAGGACAGGCTGTGAGGATCAGAGGCAGGGCAGAGCCAGGGAGAAGAATGACTTTTGCATTTGATGGAGCTGTGCCTTCCCTTGCCTTTGTTGGCTGACAAGAAATGAACATCCCTCTGTGTCTCGGGCAGCTCCTACTCCAAGGAAAGCAGATGGGAGTTGGAGCCAAGGAGCTGAAAGCTGCAGGTGCAGCCTGGGCTGGAGGGAGCTCAGATTTGCACAAGACTGCTCTGAGTGCCAGGGCTTGGATGGGGGAAATGGTGGGGTGGGGGGTAGGGACAGAGTCTGACTGATTTTCAGCCATGAAGGGTCTTGATTTTCATATCTATTCCAACTGCATGAGGAGGCACTTGGATTCAGTGTCAATTGGAGATTGCACACATCAATGGATTAACAGGAAAAAAATTCCTAAACAGGACCTTAAAATGCTTTTTCTCTGTCTTTTTAAATAGAATATATTCAGTTTGAATACACTACTGAGATCTACTTAACCACAAATGATTTAAAAATTAAAATCAAATTATTCCCAGAGGCTTGGCTTGTTAAGGTGTTCTGAATGTTAATGAGCCCTGGGGGCACTGAATTCCTGCACTGAAGAGCTGAAGGCTGAACAAGCCTCTGCAGCAGGAAAATTCAGCAGCAGCCTCCAAGGTGCTGAGGATGTCAGCAGCCCCCAGTGAGGCCATCCCTGCCCAGAGAGCGTGGGGGAATGGGCAGACAAGGAGAGCGTCCCTGGGGCTGGGGCAGCACAACTCAGAGGCACCAGCGGCTCCAGCTGGGCAATGGAGTGTGGGATGTGGCTGGGAAAGCCCTGCCTGGGCTGGGCCAAGCAGGACACACAAGCCCTGACCCCCATCCCCCAAACAACACTCTAAAGGAGACATTTAAAAGGAATTACATTTGCTTCTTTCCTCTAAGTTGGACTCACTGGAGAATTACCAACAAGAAATTCTCAGGAGCTCAAAAGAACAAAACAGCCTTTACTGCTATCTTTGGAAAATCAGAGAAACTTTGTCAAAACGTTTATTATGACATTGCAGTGGTTTTGGTTTTTAATTTAAGATTTTTCTAATCTTGAGATTTTTTTTAATTAATGGTTTGATGAGTGTGGTTTGTTTTAGTGTTGGTTAATTATTTATTGATTTATTTTGTTGAGAGGTAGGACCGTAAAAAAGGTAAAGTAAGCCTAAAATTTTAAAATGGTATAAAGAAAATTTATTAAAAGCAAATAAAAAAAAAAGGTGTTAGGAATTTAAATAAATTCTTTAGAACACTTTTTTTTCTTTACAACTTTTTTCTTTTTAACCTGACAATGTAAAGAAACTAAACTTAAAATTTCTGGTAGTTTACTATTTCTGGATCTGTCTTTTTTTTTAGTTCTAGGGGGATAAGTTTTTCTTGTTAAGTTTATGGAGTTTTTTACAAGAGGAAAAATATTTTTTGTGGTTCTTAATTTTTTCATGGATAACGCTTGTCTGGGGAACTTTGTTTCTGTGAAGTTGTTTTTATTGCTACAAGCTTTTTTGCAGCTTCTTGATGTTCCATGTCGACTTATGAGATATTGTTTTAAAGATGAGTTGTTTAAAGGTAGATGTTTTTTTTATTTACTTTCAAAATTATTTTTATCTCTGGAAAGAGAGATCTTCTCTTGTGGGTCCTGGATTGCTTTTTTTTTTTTTTGCCTGAACGTTTTTTGAAATTACAGTGATTTTATCATTTATTAAAATATGGAGATTTTTGGTTGATATTATTTTGAATATTTAAATTTTTTTATAGTTTTATGTGTTATTAAGGAAAAGAGTTTTTTCATTATAGTTTATAAGAGGTTTTTAGTTTAAAGATTAAGGCACTTTTTTTTTCTTTCTTATTGGGTATTTATTTCTTCCTTACTGACTTTGACGGTTTTATGGATTTTTTTAAATGTTTCTATTTTGTTTTTTTCTTTTACTTGAGGGAGTATTGAAGTATCAAAAGGATTAACACCTAACCGGCCAGTAACTTGTGGTGGAAGTTGTGGTTGAGTTGTGTTAGGATTGGCTTTATGGTTGGTTTTGGGGGTTTCTTGTGTTTAGTTGTAGGGTTATTTTGTATGAGTTGTAGGTTGTAGGAATTTTTTGTTTTAGGTGTTTTGGAGGGAGGGGACTTGATGGTAAGATTTTAATAGCAGTGGCTGGCTTTGTTCTTGTTGGGGTTTTGTAGCCTCTTTTGTTTTCCTGTTTGGCAGTTTTTGGGGTTTGGTTTGGTAAGAATGGGGCCAATGGGGAGGGGGCCTGGGGAGGGAGGAAGGGGCTCGGTCCACATCAAGGTTGCTTGATATGGTTTGGTTTGGTTTGGTTTGGTTTGGTTTGGTTTGGTTTGGTTTGGTTTGGCTGAGATGGGGGCTGGGGCTGGGGCCCGCTGCTTCTTTGTTGACTGGAAAAGAAAGAGGAGGTTCCTGGGTTTTTTCTTCTTTAACATTTGTGTTTCACAGGGGAGTGTTCAGTATCTCAGTGGTTTAACAGATTGTCAGTTACACAAAACGTTTTGTATTGCTTTTAAAAATTCTTCTCATGTAAAATTACAACAGACATTGAACCAACAAAAACACTTCTCAAAGCATTGACTTGGCCCATTCAACATCACAAACTCTAAGCCTGTTCAATTTAATGTTAATCAAAATTTGCAGGAGCACAGAAACAGAAGACACAGAAAGAGAGTAAGGCAAAAAAGATACAGAGAAGCACACAAAGGTACCAACTCCTGCATTCCACTTGTGCTCAGATGAAAATTCCAAGAGGAGGTAGGGTCAAGATGTGTGCTTGCCTTGTGGTCAGCCTTCAATACCCCTTGGTCTTCCTGGGCCCTTCCCCCAGGTGGGGCTTGGGCTCATTTGGTCCCTCAGGAGCTGGGCTGGGGCTGCAGAGGTGGCTGTGGAGCATTGCCTGTGCTGTGCCAGGGACTGGCAGCCACTGCTGGGCTGGGATAGAGGCTCTGGGGGGATTGGGGTTCCAGGGCAGGGCAGGGCTGGGGTTCCAGGGCAGGGCAAGGCTGGACCTGCCCCTTCCTCCCCCACACATGACATGTTTCCAGCCAAGAATCTCCTCCAGTCTGTCACAATAGGGAATGTTGGAGGTGAAATCCCAATTCTGGCCATGGGCACCTGGACTAGAAGGACAGTTCTTTTCCATAGGAAGGAAAGCACAGAGCCCCAGTGTTTGGAAGGCAGGTGAGAAGAGACCTTCAACATGCCATAGTCAGCTGGAGCAGTAAGGAGGCCCAGGAGGCCAAAGCAGCCCGACCCGTTCCATGTTCCCTTAGTCTTATGGTGCCCTATAGTGTCACAATGACACCTTAGTTCCATGAGGCCCTGCAGTGTCACAATGGTCTCCATGGTTCCCCAGGCCCCACAATGTCACATGCTTCCTCTATACCATGAGGAATGGACCGTTGGACCCTGGGGGTTTGCAGTGTCACAATGGTCTCCTTTGGCTCCACAGTGTCACAATGGACCCTTTGGTTCCATGCAGCCCTGCAGTGTCACAAAGGCCTTGTGGTGTCACCAGGCCCCACAGCATCACAACGGTCCTCTTGGTTCTCTGGGGACTCCCAGGGTCACAATAGTCTCCATGATTCCATGAGTCTCCTCAGTGTCAGAATGGTCTCCTTGGTGCCATGGTGCCCCACAATGTCACAATGTCCTCTTGGTTCCATGAGGCTATGAAATGTCTCCCTATGGTTCCATGAGGCCTTGCAATGTCCAGTATTTCCATGTCTGTGCTCCAAGTGCTGCTCCCAGCCCTGATCTGTGGGGATGGGAATGTCCCGCTCCCTTGCCGGGGCAGGGTCACACCTGAGCCAGGTGTGCAGGGCAGGACCTTGCCCTGACCCCAAGCACTGTCCCAGCTGCAGGATCTGCTTCCCATCGGCCTCTTCCTCCTGCAGCCCCGAGCCCAGCTTGGTGCTGAACAAAGGGGCTGGGCCGGGGTCATCCCCTGGTGGGGGCTGTGCACCCCCTCTGCCCCCTCCCCAAATTCCCTCTGGGGGAGCAGGAGCTGGGGCAGGAGCCCTGTGGGGAGAGACAAGGGGGTGACACCAGGATGGGAGGGTCACACATGCTCTGGGGGGACACACACTGTCCCTGGGGACCCTCCCTCACCTTCTCCTGCAGCACCAGGAGGATGAACCCCAACATGGAGCCCCTGACCCCCGGCAGTATCTTGTGGGGTGGGGTCTGGTGGCAGCTTTGGGGTTCTGGGGGGTCACGACCACCCAAAAACCCTCTCCCAACCCCACAGCTACTCCCAGTCCCCACAAACCACCCCACAGCTCCTGCCTAGGACATCCCCAACATCTCCCTGCAACATAAATGTCCCCAAAAACCACAAAACCCCTTCCCATCTCCCCCAAGACCCACCCAAATTCTCTCCATAACACACAGCCCTGCCAACACACACAAACCCTCACAACCCTGGGCGGGGGGAACCGGCCTGGGCAAAAAGAGAGGCAAACTGGGAAAACTGGGGGCTGCACATCCAAACTGGGGCTTGCTGGGGACCCTGGCTGGGGACTGCCAGCCCTTGGGGCTCCTCTTGGGAGATCCAGGAGGGGGGAACGCAGAGAAGGCTGGAGGGATGCCAGGAGTGGCATCACTGGCAGGGACTGGTTTGTACTGGGGTCATATTGGGATCATACTGGGAGCAGCTGGGCCCATGCTGGGGCAGAGTGTGATCACACTGAGGGAGACTGGGATCATACTGGGACTACACTGGGAGTGAGTGGGAACCTACAGAGGCCAACTGAGACCATGTTGGGAGCAAATGGGATATACTGGGAGTGAGTGGGATCATGCTGAGGGTAACCAGGAGCAGCTGTGAGCAACTGGGATCATGCTAGGAGTAACTGGGGGGAACTGGGAGTGACTGGGTGCATGTTGGGGGTGATTGGAAGCAACTGGGCTTATACTGGGATGAACTGGGATCATGCTGGAGGTGCCTGGGATCATACTGGCAGTGAGTCAAACTACACTGAGGCTGACTGGGAGTGGTTGTGAGCAAATGGGATCATGCTGGAAGGAACTGGGAGTGACCTGGAATATGCTGGAAGGAACTGGGCTACACTGGGAGAGACTGGGAGTGACTGGAACAGAAGTGAGGGTGAAAGGGAGCAACTGGAACCATGTGGGGCACAACTGGTTCATACTGGCAGGGACTGGGAGCACACTGGGGTCATCTCTGATCATACTGGGAGGGACTGGACTAATACTGGGAGTGTCTGAGAGTGACTGGGAACACACCCTGCACATCATCCCCATACTGGGGGTGACTGGGAGCAACTGAGAGCACGCTGGGAGCAAATGGGATCATACTGGGACTGACTGGGTTGATCTAGCTGGAGGCAACTGGGACCATACTGGGAGTGATTGGAAGTTACTGGGATTATAATTGGGACCATACTGGGAGTGCTGGCATGTGACAAGGATCATACTGGAGGTTGCTGGGCTCCTATTGGTGTTGAAAGGGAGCAACTGGGATCACACTTTGGGCTACTGGGAGCAACTGAGAGAAACTGGGATCATGCTGCAAGCAAACTGGAGGAACTGGGAATGACTGGATGCATGCTGGAGGCAACTGGGATATACTGGGTGTGACTGAGATGATACTGGGATAACAAGCACATTCCTGGGATCACTGGGGTGTATGGGAAGGACCATGCACATGCTGAGGGATACTGGAATATACTGGGAGTGTCTGTAATCACACTGGTGATCACTGGGAACACACTGGGAACAAAAGAGACCATGCTGGGGAGAACTGGGAGTGAGTGGCAGCGACTGAGTCTATACTGAGGGCAACTGGGCATGACTGGGACTGTGCTGGGAGAAACTGGGATCATATGGGGAATGACAGGGATGATACAAGGGACAACTGGGTTCAACTGGGATCACACTGGAGGAGCAGGGAACAACTGGAACCATGCTGGGGGCAACTGGGATCATACTGGGTCTGACTTGGAGCAACTGGGACTCCACTAAGGGTGACTGGGAGTGGCTGAGAGTGACTGGGATCAGGCTGGAAGCAGCTGAGGACAACTGGGAAGATTTGGAACATGCTGGGAGCAACTGGAATACTGGGAGTGATTGAAACCACAGTGGGAATAAATGGGAGCAACTGGAACCACACTGGATGATAATGGGAGCAACTGTGTCCATGCTGGGGTCGTACTGGAACTGACTGGGGCCATACTGGGAGTGACTGGGATCATCATGGGGGTCACTGGACTAGTACTGGGAATAGCTGAGAATGACTGGGACCCTAATAGAATCAGACTGGGAGTGACTGGAAAGGTGCTGGCCATGACTGGAACCATGCTGGAGGTGGCTGGGAGCAACTGGGCCCATACTGGGAGTGACAGGGCGTCACTCTGGGCATGACTGGAATCATACTGGGAGGATCTGGGCGTGACTGAGGCCATACTGGAGCTGACTGGAACCATACTGGTGTGGACTGGGTGCAGCTGGGATCATCCTGGGAGCCACTGGGATTCCAGCAGGTGAGAATGGATCCTGACTGGGGGTTACTGGGAGCTACTGGGCCCATGTTGGGAGGAAAATGTGGCACATTGGAGCAACTGGGATCAACTGGAGGATACTGGAACCATCCTGAGGGGACTAAGGACAACATTAGGGACACTGGGATCATACTGGGAGCAACTGGGACCACCCTTTGGGCAACTGCCAGAAACTGGATCATGCTGGAGGCAACTGGGAGGAACTGGGAAAGACTGGGATCCTTCTGAGCTAACCAGAACCTTCCTGGGCACACTGGGATATACTGGGAGTGTCTGTGACCATAGTGGGGGGACTGGAACCACACTGGGAACAGCTGGGACCATGCTGCAGGCAACTGGGAGTGAGTGGGACTATGCTGAGAGGGACTGGGGCTATTCTAGGGACAACTGGGATCATACTGGGAGGAACTGGGAACAACTGGAACTATTCTGGCAGCAGGACCAGGGGCAGCCCTGGGGGAGAACAACCCTGAGCACCAGCTGGGCCAGTTCCCCCAGTTCCCCCCAGGTCACTCCCAGCATGGGCCCTGTGACTCCCCGTCACTCCCAGTTGCACTCAGTATCATCCCAGTCACTCCCAGTATGATCCCAGCATGGTCCCAGGTGTTCCCATTCACCTCTACTATAGTTCCAGGTGCTCCCAGTATGGTTCCAGTCCCTCCCAATATGATTCCAGTATGAACCTGGGCACTCTCAGTACGGTGCCATTTGCCCCCAGTATGGTCCCAGTCACTACCAGTCACCCCCAGTATGATTCCAGTCACTCCCAGTATTATTCCTGTAACTTCCTTTATGGTTCCTCTGTGATCCCAGTCACTCCTGGTCTCTCCCAGTATATTCCAGTTGCCCCCAATGTGTTTCCACTCACTCCCAGTTGCTCCCAGTATCATTCCAGTTGCTCATAACCACTCCCAGTCACCTCCAGCATGATTCCAGTCACTTCCTGTATGTCCCAGTTGCCCCAACATGATCCCAGTTGCCCTCAGCCTGCTCCCAGTCACTTCCAGTGTGATCCCAGAATGACCCAGTCACTCTCACTGTGGTGCCAGTTGCTCCCAGTTTGATCCCATTTGTCCCAGCATGGTCCCATTTCCTCCCAGTGTGATCCCAGCTGCTCCTAGCATAGACCCAGTCACTCCAAGTATGATCCCAGTATGAATCCACTCTGATCCCAGTCTCCCCCAGCACGGTCCCAGTCAACCCCAGTTGCCCCCAGTGTAAAGTCAGTCACTGTCATTTGCTCCAGGCACCCATGGCCGAGATTGCTCTTCCACCTCCAAGATTCCTTTAATTCAAAGACTGCTCCCAGACAAAATCTGCCATTCCTGACAAGTCTGGCTGGCCTTGGCCTAGTGAGGCTCTCACCTGCCTCCCAAACACTGGGGCTCTGTGCTTTGAAAAGGGACTGTCCTTCTAGTCCAGGTGCCCATGGCCAGAACTGGGTTCCACCTCCAACACTGCCTGTTGTGACAGACTGGAGGAGATTGTTGGCTGAAAACATTTCATGTGTGGGGGAGGAAGGGGCAGGTCCAGCCTTGCCCTGCCCTGGAACCCCAGCCCTGCCCTGCCCTGGAACCCCAATCCCCCCAGAGCCTCTATCCCAGCCCAGCAGTGGCTGCCAGTCCCTGGCACAGCACAGGCAATGCTCCACAGCCACCTCTGCAGCCCCAGCCCAGCTCCTGAGGGACCAAATGAGCCCAAGCCCCACCTGGGGGAAGGGCCCAGGAAGACCAAGGGGTATTGAAGGCTGACCACAAGGCAAGCACACATCTTGACCCTATCTCCTCCTGGAATTTCCATCTGAACACCACTGGAATCCAGGAGTTGGTAGCTGTGTGTATGCTTCTCTAAATCTTAATTTTCTCTCTTTCATTGTCTACTTGTAATTTTGTCCTCTTGCAAATTTTGTTTAACTTAAAATTGAATGGGATTAGAGATTGTGCAGTTAAATAAGCCAATTTAATTCTTAGAGCAGTGGCTTTTTCTTGATTGAACGTCCTATTAAATCTTTTTCCAAAGTTTCTCTGATTTCTAAAGTTACCAGTAAAGGCTATGTTGTTGTTTTGAGCTGCTGAGAATCTCTTGTTGCTATTTCTCCAGTACATCCCACTCAGGGAACACAAACAATTGAATTTATGTTATATATGTCCCATTAAGAGAGTTTTTTGGGGGATGGGGCTCAAGGCTTGTGTGTCCTGCTTGGCCCAGCCCAGGCAGGGCTTTCCCAGCCACATCCCACACTCCATTGCCCAGCTGGAGCCGCTGGTGCCTCTGAGTTGTGCTGCCCCAGCCCCAGGGACGCTCTCCTTGTCTGCCCATTCCCCCACGCTCTCTGGGCAGGGATGGCCTCAGTGGGGGCTGCTGACATCCTCAGCACCTTGGAGGCTGCTGCTGAATTTTCCTGCTGCAGAGGCTTGTTCAGCCTTCAGCTCTTCAGTGCAGGAATTCAGTGTCCCAGGGCTCATTAACATTCAGAACACCTGAACAAGCCAAGCCTCTGGGAATAATTTGATTTCAGTTTCCAAATAATTTCTAGTTA
Organism: Geothlypis trichas; assembly: GCA_009764595.1. NCBI lineage: Eukaryota > Metazoa > Chordata > Aves > Passeriformes > Parulidae > Geothlypis > Geothlypis trichas. The sequence goes on from WSPJ01000167.1 coordinate 14,976, forward strand.
AGTAGATCTCAGTAGTGTATTCAAAGTGAATACATGATATTTAAAAAGACAGTGAGAAAAGATTTTTTAGGTCCTGTTTAGGTTTTCTTTTCCTGTTGATACATTAATATGTGCAACCTCTTGTTGACATAGAATCCAGGTACCTCCTCATGCAGTGGGAATAGGTATGAAGACCAAGACCCTTCATGGCTGACAATCAATCAGACTCTGTCCCCACCTCTTCCCCACCATTTCCCTCATCCAGCCCCTGGCACTCCTATGGATCAGGAATGGTGTGGCCAGCAGGAGCAGGGCAGTGATTCTTCCCTGTGCTCAGCACTGGTTGGGCAGCACCTCGAGTGCTGTGTCCAGTTCTGGGCAACATGGGGTGGGCACTAGGAAGAAATTTGTACCAGAAAGGGTAAAGAAAGTAAAACGTGAGACAAAGGAAATGCTGAGGGCAGTTTGGGGGTGGCTGCCAGGCAGCCCTGGCTCTGAGCAACAGCATCTGCAGAGGCACAGGAAACTCCCAGCTGATGGGAACAAACTTTCTGGCTGAGTGCAGAGGCCAGGACAAAGCTGAGTGCTTTCCCTGGTGTCCCCCAGCCCTTGCTGGCCCCAGGGCTGATGGCATTTGTGCTCCCTCAGGTTCATGTCCCCACAGCAACAGCATGGGGGTGCTCCCGCCTGCTGTGTGCAATGCAAACAGGGGCTGCTGAGCCAGTGCTGCCGTGTCTGTGCCTGCAAGGATGGGGCACCTGTGTGAGCTGGGGGAGAGGCCAGGGCTGCAGAGGGGGGATGTTGTTGGCAGCTCCATCAGGACGCTCTGGGACGCTGCCCTGGGCTGTGCAGCGCACTGGGGATGGATCAGCCCCTGCTCTGCTGCTCCTTCCCGTGTGCCCCAGGGCCCTTGCAGAGCCCCAGCCATGCTGTTTGCCCCCAGCCTGCCCACGGCCAGCCTGGGGCTGCTCACGGGGGTTTTCTGTGCTGAGCATTGGCCTGGCCGTGTTCTTGAGAGAGCCTGGGCAAGGAGCCTGGAGCCCCCAGGGCCTGGCCTGAGGCGTCAGCGCTGCCCCAGCAGTGCCCATGGCCTGTCCCTGCTGCAGCCCCGGCACTGCCACCCCCAGGGCTGTGCCCGGCCCCGAGAGCACTCAGGCCCTGCAGCAACACCAGGGCCACCAGGCAGCGGGGCAGGGCCACGGCAGCAGCACTGGCAACACCAAGTGCTGCTGCTGCTGCTGGGCACAGCTGCTGGGCCAGCACTGATCTGCCCCCAGCTCTGCACACAGACATTGCTGCTGCAGCTCCAGAGAAGGCAACAAAAGGGCATCTCTGCAGAAAAGTTTGCTGGGAGATCCTTTATTTCCTTTAAACCCACCAAGAGCACAGCCTCTCATTGACACAATCTGTGGCCACAGGCAAGGTGGAGAGAAACTTAATTATGGCAGAAAAAATGACATTTCATTGTGAAATATATTATAAAAGCAAAATACATTAAAAGAAACTCTACAATGAAACCAATGAGAAGTGTCAAGGATGACTCTTATTACAAGCAATTTGCAAAAATTTTTAAGCAGTTTAATGTTTCTGAAACCATCCAGTCACCAGTCTCCACACTGCAGCCTTGAGCTCCTGGTTCCTCAGGCTGTAGATGAGGGGGTTCAGGGCTGGAGGCACCACCGAGTACAGAACTGACAGGGCCAGATCCAGGGATGGGGAGGACATGGAGGGGGGCTTCAGGTAGGAAAATGTACCGGTGCTGACAAACAGGGAGACCACAGCCAGGTGAGGGAGGCAGGTGGAAAAGGCTTTGTGCCGTCCCTGCTCAGAGGGGATCCTCAGCACAGCCCTGAAGATCTGCACATAGGAGAAAACAATGAACACAAAACAACCAAATACCAAACATGCACTAACTGCAATGAGCCCAAGTTCCCTGAGGTGAGATTTGGAGCAGGAGAGCTTGAGGATCTGGGGGATTTCACAGAAGAACTGGCCCAGGGCATTGCCATGGCACAGGGGCAGGGAAAATGTATTGGCTGTGTGCATGAGAGCATAGAGAAAGGCACTGGCCCAGGCAGCTGCTGCCATGTGGGCACAAGCTCTGCTGCCCAGGAGGGTCCCGTAGTGCAGGGGTTTGCAGATGGACACGTAGCGGTCGTAGCACATGATGGTCAGGAGGAAATACTCTGCTGAGATGAAGAACAGAAAGAAAAAGAGCTGAGCAGCACATCCTGTGTAGGAGATGTCCCTGGTGTCCCAGAGGGAATTGTGCATGGCTTTGGGGACAGTGGTGCAGATGGAGCCCAGGTCGCTGAGGGCCAGGTTGAGCAGGAAGAAGAACATGGGCGTGTGCAGGTGGTGGCCGCAGGCTACGGCGCTGATGATGAGGCCGTTGCCCAGGAGGGCAGCCAGGGAGATGCCCAGCAAGAGGCAGAAGTGCAGGAGCTGCAGCTGCCGCGTGTCTGCCAATGCCAGCAGGAGGAAGTGCCTGATGGAGCTGCTGTTGGACATTTGCTGGTGCCTTGGCATGGGGATCTGTAAGAAAAGTAATCATGGAATAGTTGGGTTTGGAGAGGACTTTAAATATCCCAGCACAGCCTGGGGGCACTTTCCCCCCACTGCCTGCCCAGGGCTCTGCTGCCTGGAGCTGTCCCTGCCAGCAGCTGCTTCCCTGTGCCCAGGGCTGGGCCCTGCCAGTGCTGCCAGAGCCCAGCCCAGCCCTGGGGGCTCAGCTCTGCCCTGCAGACCCCTCCCAGCTCAGGCACTGCCGAGGAGCAGCTCTGGCTGTGCAGGCTCTGATGGCAACTCAGAGCAACCCTGAGGGTGCTGGAAAAGCAAAACTGATGCTGCCTCTAAGGGGCCGTGTGCTGATTTCTGTCACTGCCTGGTTTAGTATGATCTAAGAGAAATTTTTTTGTTTTTCTCAACCTGAACTGAGAGATGAATATCTATGTGCAATTTCCCATCACAGCAACCCAGAGCAGTCAATTAAAAAAGCAGTTTTTTCCGTTTTATGCAGCCCTTGACTCGCTGTTCTCCCTGTATAATCCACCTGGAAATGTTCTGCAGTTAAATGCCATGCTGGTAGCAGTCCTGAACAATGCAGCATCCTCCCCACACAAGGAGAACACTTCCAAGCCTTACCAGCTGTCTCCTCCCACCCAGATCTTGTCCCCCAGTGCTGGGAGCAGCTGCCAGGGCTGGCTGAGAGCTGTCCCTGGCAGGCAGCAGAGTCCCTGCCCCAGCACAGCGCCCTGGGCTGCAGGACCCTGCTCTGCACGACAGCCCTGGGCACCCCTGGCTGCTCTGCACAAGAGACAATCAGAGAATGTACTCACAGGCTCTGCAGGCATTGGGATGTTCCAGCTTTAGGAGATGGCTCCAGGAGCTGCAGCTGCATTGTCCTGCAGCCAGAGGTTCCTGTGCCAAGGGCTGGCAGTGATTGTGCCCCAGGCACTTCTCAGCACCTTCCCAGCCCTGACTGATTGAAGCTCTCTGTGCCTCTGTGCTGTGCCCGGGCTGGCTGCAGGCAGTGCCCCAGCCCTGCTGGGCTGGCAGAAGAGCTGCTCATCAAGAGAAATGTGCTTTTGAAGCTCTTCTTGCTTACCAGGAGCTGCCTCTGTGCCAGGAGCCCAGCCCAGCTCAGCAGCACAGACACAGCACAAGGACTTTAATGAGCCTCTGGGGCTTTGTGCTCAGGCCCTGAACATCAGTCCCTGAGAGGGAGCTGAAGAAACCTCTCCAGAACTCCAAGTCAGAATCCAACTCCAAAGTTTCTTGGACTTTTAATGGGTCCCACTGAGGGACACGACTGAGAAAGTGTCCCCAGGCCCCAGGCAGAGCAGAGAACTGCAGGCAGTGATGACAGGTGGGGACAAAGAGAAGCCAAGTCTTGGTGCCCTGGGCCACAGCAGGGTCTGTGCCACCAAGGGCTGGGAGGAGACACCTTGTGCTGAGGCCCTGGGGCCTCCTGGCACAGCCCCAGCCAGGCTGGGCACTGTCAGCCCCTTGTCCTGCCCTCAGCATCCCCCCCTAGCCCACATCCAGTGGCCTCAAGGATCTGCTGGAAGGAGTCCCTGGGGAGCCTTGCTCAGCAATGGCCCTGGGGGCTCCTGAATGCTCCCTGCAGGGACTGCAGGTTTTTCAAAGGACTTTGGCTTTGGCTTTTGCCTTGGAGTCTCTGAGAGGTTTGTGCAATCATGGCCTCCAATTATCTGCTGTAATTAGTCCCTGGAGAGGCTTTGTCAGTAACAACACTCAGTGGGGCTCATTAATACTTCAGGGTACTTCAGTTATTTTAAGGTACTTGGTGTTTCCCTTTTGATACAGACTCTGTGAGAGGTTTGTGCAATCATGGCCCCAATTATCTGCTTTAATGAGTCCCTTGAGAGCTTTGTACTGACACTCAGTGGAGCTCATTAATACTTTGAGATACTCAAGGTTTTTAAGGTACTTTATGGATTTAAGAATACTTTTAGGTACTTTTAAGGATTTTCCTTCCCACACTGAGTCTCTGAGAGGTTTTTGTGCCATCCTGGCCTCCAGTTCTCTCCTCCAAGGAGTCCATGAGGAGCCTGTGTTGGGTATCTTCCCCCTTTCTGTTTTACAACAAAGATGGAACTGAAAGAATTTTGTAAGACTTTCTAAAAGCATCCAAACAAACGATGGACAATTAACAATGCAACAACAACCACTAAGAGAATTAATAGTCCTCTTTTAGCTAGACATCATCCAACCCTTTAGTCCCTTGGATTGGAAGAGTTTATTGAACCAGTCTTTGTTTTCCACTTGAAGCTTCTTGAACCCTTCCTTCAGTACCTGAATGCTCTTGTGGATTGACTCACTGTGGCTGGAGAGGTTCATGCAACACATGCCCTCAGAGTCTACACAGCCATGCCCATGTGCCCAGAGTAAAAACTCTATCGCTGTTCTGCAAGGTGGCATGTCTGATGGTCTCTGTGTCTGAGAGCAGGCCACTCAATGTGAGGGAGGTAGCATTGGTTTGCTTCCTTAACAGGCACCCAAGATGGTCTAATTGTCCTAAAGCTTTAGCTGCAGCCACCCAAGGTAGTAAGATGGAGGCTGCTATTCTCTTGTTTTTACTCCAATAGATGACATTATTTTTGCAATCAGATTCAAAGTAGTGTGTAGATCTTTTTGCTCTGTTTCTCTGGCCATGAATAATATTGGTGCCAGCAAGGTAAGCCTCCACAAGCTACAAGGTCCACCTTTTATGTGTGAAGGGACACCAGGCCATGTTCTATCCCTGCAAATAAGAAACACACCCTGCAGCAACTGGAGTGTGTGGCCACTGGACCAAGAAATCATGGAAGAGGTGTAATTACACCATCAGGTCTGGTTTTTGTAAGTGGGATGGTATGGGAAGATGTCTCTCCTGATAGTTTCTTTTTTTCTTGTAATTTTGTGTCTTTCACCCTCTTCCCATCTCAGACGGTAATAAAACCTTACACAAAAGTCCATTTTTACAGAGCTGAGAATTTCTACCCCATGAGTTCAAGTGCTGCATGCAGGAGCTTCTGGGTCCAGTAGTCCCAAGCATTGACAGGGTTGCACTTCCATTTGCCATCAGGATTGTCACCTCGCATACTGCAGATGGCATCCTCAGCTATTGGCCAGACATCTGTAGGCAACCCCACTGGGCAGGTGGAGAAGGGGTCGTCAGGGCTAGCGACAGACAGGCACAGGGTGTCTTGTTCCATGGCTTTTGCTAGAGTTATCCATACCTTGTGCTTTGTGTTTTTGAGGGCTACCCATCCACTCGCGAGGAGCATGGTTGCAAACAGGCTGAGGAATGTGAGTAGAAGCTTCTTATGTGTCATCTTCAAAAGAATTGTCTTGTCCAGGTGCTAGAGTCACTGTCTGGTGGGTTTTGTCTTGGGGTGGACTTGGGGCTTCCTTTGGAGAATCCACACTCAGTGGCTGCAGGTAGGGCTTGATGTTCTTAGCCGGGATACACCAAGGTCCTTTATCACAAATGGTCTCATTGTGGCAATTTGGTCTTCAGGTCCTTTGATGTTAATGAGTTCTGCACTTTGGAGACTGTCACTGTCACCTCCAATCTCGGACAATATTCCTGCAGTAGCTGTGAACGCCCAGTTAGGAGCCCACTTGGAACGTGAGATACCTGTCACATCTGCTCCCATGTCCACAAGCCCTGTCAAAACAATCTTTTCATTGTTAAGTTCCAGAGTGCAGGTGATTTTTGGTTGATTGTGATTTATCACCTGGGTCACATCCCTAGTGAAGTGTCATTGGCATCCTGTTTGGGGAGTATTATGGCTTGGGCAACTGTTAGTCCTTGAGGTATAAAACAAGGTGGGTTTGGAGACAGGGCCAGCACTGTAATTTCTTATTGTGAGGTCACTGATAGTATGGATGGCAATACAAAAAATCCTTCAGTCCTTGATTGGCAGTTTCCTAAGATTAATAGTTCATGGGGCCAGTCTTCGGGCCCCAGCTGTCCTGTCAATATTGCAAAATAGTTGGTTAAAACAACAGATTCTGCACTCACCAACTCCAGTTTTGCCCCTGGTGACAAGATGGTTGGCAACTGGGAGATGAGGTGCTGGAGTTTGGTGCCATGTGGTCTATAATGGGTGTTTGCCTTTCTTGACCTTCATCAATTGTAGGCATTGTCGGCTTGAACAGCTGTGTCATAGCGTGAGGCCACCTCGTGCTCCAGTGGGAAGTTTTTTGATGGGGCTTGGTGTAGTTACCTTTTGAGAAATTCTACCTCATTTGATGTTGATTATCCCTTAGGGACCAGTGTCTTGCTTTGGAAAGACAGGTGTCTGCTAAGAAAGGCAGGAGCCTCCCTTAAAATGGAAAATGTAAGCCCCCTCCTCCAAATTGTTATAATTCTGAAATTAAGGGGGGCTCTCAGGCAAAGATTTGGGAGCAGGAATAACAGTTCTTTATTAGGGAAGAAAATTAAACAAATAAACAATGCAGTAATACAAAACAGCACTGACAGAGTCAGAATATGACCTGACACCCTGTTGGTCAGGGTGTTGGTAGCAGTCCAATTGAAATGGTGGCTGCAGTCCTCCTGGAGTGGCAGATGTGGTTCTGTTGGAGCAGTGATCCTGTAGAAGGGTGTAGTCTTCCTCTGAAGATCCAGTGGGGGTGTAGATAGGCCTGGTCTTCCTCTGGGAATCCAGTGGAAAAGGCTGTTCTAGTGTCCCAAAATCTCAGATCATATCCAGTTAGGAATGTTTGGCTCCTCTCTCTGGGTGGAGCATCTCACAATGGGATGATGTAATTTTATCAGTCCTGCAGTGACACTCAATGGACTATTAATGGCAGATGTCTTCCCAGAGGGAGGGCTGGTTTGTGGAAGAGATAAAGAAAACTGCCCAATTCACAGAAGATAAGTGCCCCACCTCTAACAGATGGCAAATAGAACACACACATTGCCTTGCAATCCAGGACATTATCCACGCCTTATCCTATTTCCATTTGCATCACAATGAAATTACACTTACACACAGTTCTCACTTAAGACTAGGTTTCCCTGTGGTACACAATGGCTTTCTCTATCTTTCTGCATTACCCACCACGTGTAACCAGGTCCTTGAGCAAAAACAGTTCCACGGATGGGTTCGCCCATGACTGCAGTGGGATTAATCCAAACAGTCTTTCCTAAAACACCTTTCATGTGTACCACAGGGACTTTGTCTCCATCCACTGTGTGCAGGGGTTCAGACTGGGCAGGACCAACTCAATTGAGGGACCCTTGGGTGTTGACCATCCAGGTGGCTTTTGCTAAGTTCACTTCCCAGTTTCTAAAAGTCCCCCTCCACCAAGTGCCTTCAGGGTAGTTTTAAGTAGTCCATTGCACTGTTCAACTTTCCCAGCAGCTGGTGCATGGTAGGGGATATGATATATCCATTCAATACCATGTTCCCTGGCCCAGGTGTTGATAAGGCTGTTCTTGAAATAGGCCCCGTTGTCTGACTCAATCCTCTCAGGGGTACCATGTCTCCACAGAACTTGCTTTTCAAGGCCCAGGATGGTGTTACAGGCAGTAGCATGAGACACAGGATAGGTTTCCAACCATCCCGTGGTGGCTTCCACCATGGTCAGCACGTAGCGCTTGCCCTGGCGTGTCTGGGGCAGGGTGATGGAGTCAATCTGCCAGGCCTCCCCATACTTGTACTTGGACCACTGCCCACCGTACCACAGGGGCTTCACTCGCTTGGCCTGCTTGATGGCAGCACACGTCTCACAGTCATGGATAACCTGAGAAATACTGTCCATGGTTAGATCCACCCCTCGGTCTCATGCCCACTTATAGGTGGCATCTCTGCCCTGATGACCTGAGGCATCATGGGACCATCGAGCTAGGAATAACTCCCACTTATTATGTTGCCAATCTAAGTCTATCTTTGACACCTCTATTTTGCTGCCTGATCTACCTGCTCATTGTTTTGGTGTTCCTCATTAGCCCGATTGTTGGGGACATGGGCATCTACATGGCGGACTTTCACAGGTGGCTTCTCCAACCAAGTGGCAATGTCTTTCCACTCATCAGCAGCCCAGATTGATTTTCCTCTACGCTGCCAGTTGGCCTTTTTCCACCTTTCCAGCCATCGCCACAGAGCATTGGCTACCATCTCTACCATAAAGGTAGAGCTTTGGCCATTTCTCTCTCTCAGCAATGTCCAGGGCCAGCTGAACAGCTTTGAGTTCAGCAAGTTGACTTGATCCACCTTCTCCTTCAGTAGCTTGTGCAACCTGTTGTGTGGGGCTCCATACGGCTGCTTTCCACTTCTGGTTCATCCCTATGATGTGACAGGAACCATCAGTGAAAAGAGTGGAGCGTGCTTCCTCTGGGGGCAGTTGGTTACATGGAGGAGCTTCTTCAGCCCATGTCACTGGCTCTTCTTCTTCATCTGTGACACCGAAATTCTCACCTTCAGGCCAATTTGTAATTACCTCCAAAATCCCAGGGCAATTCAGTTTACCTATATGGCCACGCTAAGTGATAAGAGCAATCAACTTGCTCCATGTGGCACTGGTGGCATGGTGAGTGGAAGGAACTTTTGCTTTGAACATCCACCCCAGCACTGGTAGTCGGGGTGCCAGGAGGAGTTGCTATTCTGTGCCAATCACCTCTGAGGCAGCCTGGACTCCTTCATAGGCAGCCAAGATTTCTTTCTCTGTTGGAGTGTAATTGGCTTCAGACCCTCTGTAGCTTTGACTCCAAAATCCCAGTGGTCGACCTCGAGTCTCCCCAGGCACCTTCTGCCAAAGGCTCCAGGACAAGCCATGGTTCCCAGCTGCAGAGTAGAGCACGTTCTTCACATCTGGTCCTGTCCTGACCGGGCCAAGAGCTACTGCATGAGCAATCTCCTGCTTGATCTGCGCAAAGGCTTGTTGCTGCTCAGGACCCCACTGGAAATTGTTCTTCCTGCGGGTGACCAGGTAAAGAGGGCTAACGATCTGACTATACTCAGGAATATGCATCCTCCAAAAGCCTATGGCACCTAGGAAAGCTTGTGTCTCTTTCTTATTGGTGGGTGGAGACATTGCCGTGATCTTGTTGATGATGTCTGTAGGAATCTGACACTGTCCGTCTTGCCACTTCACTCCTAGGAACTGAATCTCACGAGCTGGTCCCTTTACTTTGCTCTTTTTAATGGCGAAACCAGCTCCCAAGAGGATTTGGATGATTTCCTTTCCTTTCTCAAACACTTCCGCAGCTGTCTTCCCCCACACAATGATGTCATCAATATATTGCAGATGTTCTGGAGCCTCACCCTTTTCTAGTGCAGCCTGGATCAGTCCATGGCAGATGGTGGGGCTGTGCTTCCACCCCTGGGGCAGTCGGTTCCAGGTATACTGCACTCCCCTCCATGTGAAAGCAAACTGAGGCCTGCATTCTGCTGCCAGAGGAATGGAGAAAAATGCATTGGCAATGTCTATAGTGGCGTACCACCTTGCTGCCTTGGACTCCAGCTCGTACTGGAGCTCTAATATGTCTGGCACGGCAGCGCTCAGTGGTGGAGTCACTTCATTCAATGCACGATAGTCCACTGTCAGTCTCCATTCTCCTTCAGATTTACGCACAGGCCAAATGGGGCTGTTGAAGGGTGAGTGGGTCTTGCTGACCACCCCTTGGCTCTCCAGCTCACGGATCATTTTGTGGATGGGGATCACAGCATCTCGATTCGTTCGGTACTGTCGGCGGTGCACTGTTGAGGTGGCAATTGGCACTCGTTGCTCTTCTACCTTCAGGAGTCCTACTGCAGATGGGTTTTCTGACAGTCCAGGCAAGCTGTTCAACTGCTTGATACCCTCTGTCTCTACAGCAGCTATTCCAAATGCCCATCTGAGTCCCTTTGGGTCTTTGAAATACCCACTTCGAAGGTAGTCTATGCCCAAAATACATGGGGCCTCTGGGCCAGTCACGATAGGATGTCTCTTCCACTCATTCCCAGTCAGGCTCACATCAGCTTCCACCAAAGTGAAATCCTGGGATCCCCCTGTCACACCAGCAATGGAGACAGACTCTGTCCCCACATGTCTTGACGGAATTAATGTACATTGCGCACCTGTATCAACCAAAGCTTTATACTCTTGTGGTTCCGATGTGCCAGGCCAATGAATCCACACAGACCAGAAAACACGATTTTCCCTGGCCTCTACCTGGCTAGAGGCAGGGCCTCTCTAAGCCTGGTTATCCTTCTTTCCCTGGGCATATGTCTTGGATGTTCCTTCAAGGGGATCGGACATGTCATCATCATACCTGGCAGTTTGGCTACGGGCAACTGGAGCTGCTTTCCTTTTGGTGGCTTCCTTCAATTCACGCACCCATCGTGCCAGAACAGCAGTAGGTTTTCCATCCCACCTCCCCATGTTTTCTCCACAATCACGCAGGTAGAACCACAGCTCATTTCGTGGGGTGTACCGTCTCTCACCACCTGGGAAACGTCTGCCTTGGATACCAGAACCTCTGATCTGTACTGCCGAGATTTGGAGAAGGTCTTCTTTAATCTCCTCTCTGAGCTTCTTATGATTCTCCTCTATCTTATCCTCTAATTCCTGCAGACGTGTTTCCACCGCTGAGATTCTGGCATGTGTTGGGCCATGCACAGCATCTGCATATGCTCGGAGCTTCCTTGCCATATCCAGCACAGTCTCTTCCCTCTCATCCCTCTTCATTATGGCTAAGGCAGAAGCATATTCATGTGGCCCAAGTCGCACAAGTTTTCGCCACATCACAGGCGTGCATGGTACTAAGTCTGGGTTCTTAGTTGTCTCGTCATCTGAGAAGATAATCTCTGCCACTGCCATTTCTCTCAGGCATTGGATCCCTTGCTCTATGGTCTTCCACTGAGTTTGTTGCATATAAAGATCATCTGCACACAGGTATCTTTGTGCAACACTGTCCAAGACCCGTGACCAGAGGCTGCGTGGATTAGCCCCCCTCATCATTCCTTGGTCGATGACAGGGTCCTGTGACAGGGACCCCAAATGCCTCGCTTCAGTGCCATCCAGAATTGTAGCCTCGCCTGCAGCATCCCAGAGACGGACTAACCAACTAATTATGGATTCATCAGGTCGTCGGGTGTAATCCTTCTGTAAGCCATGAAGATCCTTCAGGGAAAAAGACTCAATATTTGCATCTGATCTTGCACCTGCTGCTTTGACTCCTGATTTTATGTCAGGAGGCATCGAGGTTCCTTCTCCTGTATCACCATCATCATCGTCATCATCCACTGGTCGATTGGTTTTGTCCGTGCATTTCCCACTTCTAGTACTGGTAGCAACAGCCATGGGTTTAGATGCTGGCTTAGGCTCACTGTCTGGTTTGGCTGCTGGCTTCGAGCCTGGGCTGTTGGCTACAGCTTGAGTGACTGGGCTAGCTGATTTATCTCCCTGCCCCCCTGCCTCTGTCTGCTGCCCTACACTATCTAACACAGTGTGATAAGCATAGGCCAGGGCCCAGCTTATTGCAATGAGCCTTTTCTCCTTAGAATCGTCATGGCACTTCTCTTTTAGGTATTTCCCCACCTCAGCTGGGTTCTGAATTTGTTCCTGTGGAAAATCCCAGTCTACAGGATCAGAAAATTCCTTCAGGGTTTGGCCTATATTTTCCCATTCTCCACACCACTCAGGGTTTTTCACGCCTGCATCTGCTTCTGGGTCAGGGGTCTCACCAGCTCCTCTGGATATCTCAGCCCTCATTCTAGAGAAGCTGCAGACCATATAGAGGAAGCTTACCAGATTAAATACCCAGAAGATGGTCTCTTTAACATTCAGGGGAAACTGAACATTCTCAAAAAGTGACATAACAGATCCAAAGGAGAAGAAGGAAAGGAAAGGCTGGAAAGCCTTATTCTCAGCTCCTCCTCTAACAGACTGAGTGTAATTACCAATAAATTCCCAAAATGTACTACTGGAATTGGGATGCAGGGTAGGATGAGGAAACCATAAACCATAAGTATCATAAACAGACGCCAGTATCTTTGTAAACGCTTTATAAATCATTATCACCAAGGCCAGCACAACAGCTATTCCAATCCGTACCCCTCTACGGTAAAAATGATGTGTAATGGACAATAATCCTAGTGACCAGAAAGATGTTGAAATCTCAAAAAGGTCTAGAGTCCAGAGCCACACGAAGGCTTTCACCCCCAGAGACATTATGGATTCAAGCAGCATGGCTACTGACTGCTTTAACAACAACAAACACACAATCAATAGAGCTTTTTTCCACCTTTTCCAACTCCACGTTGGGTGCCAATAGATGTATTTGTCCAGGTTTAGAGTAAATTTGGGAAAGAATTCCCCCAAGGAGCTCCGGTGGGAAAAGCAGATCCAATCGGCCCCTCCCCCCAACTGGTCTGGGAGGAAAAAATACCTCCTTGGAGAAAGGTGGGAAAAACCTGTTTATTAAACAATAAAACCAAAACAATATCAAACAATGAGACCCCTTGCCACTCTAAAAGAGATGACAAACTGAGAAAAAAACCCCGTCCCGGGTTGTGGCTCAGCTCACTCAGTCTCTGATCAGTCCCTCCGGTGCTGGAATTGTCGCAGGCCAGGCCCGGCCCGGTGGGCCAGAAATGTGAGCTGCCGGTGCTGCCCTGGGTGTTCAGTCCAGAGCAGGTTTCAAGAGGTCCAAAGAAAAGGAAAAAAAACCACAGTCCAGGGAACTTCTTTGCCTCAGCCAGCTAACACTAACTAAAAAGCAAAAGAAGAGCTCTGTCCTGCCGTCTGTCCGCAGACAACAACAGTCCAGGAGGAGGAATCTGGGGGAGTGAGAGCAGTGTCTGGAGGAAAAAAAAAACCAAAAAAACTTTGCACTTCTCTCCCCCCATCACTCTGCAATAAGTCTTAAAGGTGCAAAACTTATTATTCAGCATAAACAGAACAAGATGATTTGGGATAAAAGCATCATACAGCCAACCCAGGATAAGTGCTTACTGTGTGCAAGTGGCTATCTTGGCCTTGAGAATAAGGAGAGTGGTCCTGCCAAGAAGGTAGCTGGAATCATTCAAAGGGAAGAAAGTGTTTTTAGGAGGCTCTTGACCACCAAAGGAGAGTTTGAGGAATGGGATTATTTCCCAAACAACTGTGTCAGGAACCAGAGTCGTGTCCCAGGCCCTGCCATATTTGATCTATGTTTGAGCAGGTTGACAAGACAATGAAGAAAAGTATCTTGTTTAACAGGTGGGACCTTGACCCTTGAAAGATAAACAATGTATTGGTCAATTGGTGGGCAGTCAAGCTTGGAAAGGGGAACAATGCATAATGGAGCCCTTGGTGGCAGGGAGTCATGGAGTCATCCTGAGCCATCATCTCACAGCCAGCCATGTGTGAGCCGATGCTGAAACTGGGAAATTCCACCCCTGAGCAGGAGATACAAGGCCTGGTTCTGAGCTGGAAAGGTGAGAAGGATGAGATGCACAGCGTTTTGATCCAGGGAATGTCCTGGAAGTGCACTGCCTACCTGCCCCTGCTGCCGAGCACCACGCTCCATCTCCTTCTCCTGCTCAGTGGATTTTTGGGAATCCAGGGGTTGGTATGTTGACGGTGGTCACAGGGGTCTTCAGAGGATGGAAGAGTCAGGATCTTGATTCCATGATCAGAAGGCTTGATTTATTATATTATGATATATATATAACATTATAACTATACTACATAGAGATAGAAAAGAAAGAGGCTTCTTCTGAAGCTGGCTAAGCTAAGAAAGAGATAGAAAGAATGAATAACAAAGGTCTGTCTGTCTCAGCAGAGAGCGATAGCAGCTCCACCGTGAGTGGTCAGTAGATCCAAACATCTACAGGGGACCAATCACAGGTGGACCTGTTGCATTCCACAGCAGCAGATAATAATTGTTTACATTTGTTACTGAGCATCTCATCTCTAGCAGGAAAAGTCCTACAGAAAGGATTTTTCACAAAGGATGTCTGCGACATTGGTATATATTATTTGCTACTGCAACTAATGGAATAAATTTGCTTTTGCAAGCCCAGTTGTTTCTTAGGATCTTTTGTGCATGGATCTCCTCCTGAACCTGTGGCAACAACCACCAGGGACCTACAGGACACCCCTACTCTGATGTCAATAAATTCTGAGAAGTGACTGAAATATGTCAATAAATTTGGGGTAATGTTTAGCCTGGGAGTTTCAGCAAAGTATTGAATATGTCTTAGTTCCATAGATACAAACTGGTAGGTGAGATTGCTGGGCATGCAGGGCTTAGGGAAGTGATTCCCTATGCACCCAGCACTGAAAGAAAGTAATGCCTCCTTTCTAACCCTGAGCTGGCAGCAGGGATCAGGCCCTGCTTGGTGACTTTCATTTTGGCAACTTCTGTTAGCAGGTAAGAAAGGTCAAAATGAAACTTTTTCCAGCTGGTTTATCCTTTTAGGCACCAAAGCTCTGTGCCACGGGTGGCCTGGGTGTGTGCAGAGCAATGCAGCCCCCACAAAGCCCTTGGTTTCCCCACAAGTTGCCAGTTCGACTGCTGCCAAAGGGGAAGGAAGGCAGAGATGTACAGGCACCGGAGCCCTGGGCATGTCCAATAAAGGGGCAAATATGTGGGGAGATTTGTTAGGAAGCATTTCAGCTGTGATGCCAACTGTGGCTTCTCTCCTGGTTCTGTGTGTTCTAGATGAGTAATGCAATGGTTGGCTCTGACAATTAAGCAGTAGATGTTATGTGGATGTTCAAATGTGTAGTGATGATATTGTAAAATATCCTCCCATAGTCCTCTTTCCTGTCCCCCTTGTAACAGCCTCGGGAGTCAGGGCATTTGGGGAGGGCTGGTTTGGGACCAGCAGGCAGGGTGTAACAACACCTGACCTCCAGTCAAGATGCAAGAAAGTAATCTCCACCAATGGACAGCAGAGAAAGAGTTGACTGACAAAACTTTTGCAGGGGCTAAGGGTATAAAAGGCAGAGCATCCTTTTTGTAGATGAACACATGTCTGCTAGTCATGGAGACTCCCAATGCTGCAATTTTTCCTTATTCAGTCCTTTCTTAAGGTTTAATAAACCTCTAAAAAGTTAAAGGAAGGGTAGTTTCTCACATGTGCAATGCTGTGGGCCATTTTCTTGGTCTGATTTCCTTTGCTTGGGTCCCATCTGAGTGCTCAGTTGGGGTACAGGCTGTAGGTGCTTGGGGCACTCTTGGAGTTCCTCTTGGATCCCCTGAACAACAGGGTTTGGCCCATGAAGGGAATTTGTGCTGCTTTGTGTCAGAGGAGAACTTCCGAGGCCATTTTGTGTTTGCTGTAGGGAAGGTTGGTTATTGCTTTGCATAAATTCCCAGACCAACATGGAGCGTTTGCTTTGTGATGTCAGGGCATGGTTGCCACCTGGTCACAGTGACATCAGAAGGGTGCCTTGGTGCACGGAAGGCCTGAGTGTCAGAGCAGCCCTAGGCCTTGCTCAGTTGAGGAGAACTTTCCTGGTTGGCGCCTTTGTCAGCGGGGAGCTGCCCACTGACAAGAGCTCTGTGTTTTCTCGTGTTGTGGTGAACTCCCACAGCACTGCTACCATGTTTCACCATCTGGCCACGGCAGCTTTTGCTGCCTATGGCATTACTTTTTCTGCCTACTACATGACACACTTCTACCGTAAGTAGAGGTTTCCCTTCTGCTTAGGTTAGGGTGTATCCTAACCTGGCTTTTGCATGTCTTCCTGCTCTTTCTTAGTGACTGAGTTTCTGATTTTGAAACAGAAAGAGCATTAGGATGCCGCTGGTTTGGTAAAGCTCCTGTCAAGGCGTTCAGCTAAAAAGGGGGTGTCTGTAGCCACAGGGGCAGCATTTGCAGGGGAAGCTGCAGGGCTTCTGTTCCCTCCATGGGAGAGTCTGTGGCAGCAGAGTCTGTCATTTCCTCAGTTTGCTGGGACAAGCAAGACACCTTTGAAAATGTAGACTGGCAGACCTTCAGGGAATGCCTTCTAAAAACTCTGCAGTTGTTCCCAGAATTCAGGGAAAGCTTCTTTCTTTCTAAATTTTGTCATGAAGAGGTTTTACTGTCTAACTTGACCTTTTACTGAGTGCTAAAATAGTTATTCCCTTGGAAAGGAAATGCAAACTCTAAAGCAGTGAGTGTCTGCTCCAGAACCCTGGAGCTGCTGCTGTCCTGTTTCACAACAGAGCTGCCACAGCTCAGGGGGATTTTGGGGAAACTTTTCTGGGCAACTGTTTCCAGAAAGTTTACAAGAATTGGTGCATGCAATTGAGTACCCAAGGGAGAGATAAAAAAGCTGCTTTATGTGTTTGGTAGAAGATGAGCCCCAAGTCTTGAAGAACAATTGGAATTTTCTTCATCATGTTTTTAGTGATTTACTGGCAAAACAGGCAAAAGTGTAGGAACAAGCAAGAATATTGTCCTGATCTCTTGCTGGCTGTGTGAATGAAATGTGTCTCCTGGAGGGATGTTGTGAAACAGGAAATCATCTCTGTTTGGGTTGACTTGTTCTGTGGGATTCAGCAGCCAAAGCAGGTTTCTCACAGCATCTGGTTCATTTTCCCTTCCCAATACAGGTCACCTGAGGTGTGTATTCAGAGGTGCTGATCCTGAGGTGAGTGAGAAAGGGACATTTCATGTTCCTGGTGTTTAAGAATTGTAGAGGAAGATGTGAGCTTGGCCAGTAGCAGTAGACTGTAGAGGGCCAGCTAGGAAGGCCGAAAGAAAATCCATTTTCATGCATGCAAAAACAATAACAAAGGCAGAGATAGATATTTTAAAATTTCCATCTCAGAGCTTTGAAGAACTAAAAACCTAGTTTTGCAAAGAGAACAATGCTTGCTGACAGCAGATAGGGGAAATTTAACATTGAGCAATTTCCTGTACAGGTGAATTAGACTATTTTATATTAGTCAGAGTGACTTAGAATCCTATTCCTATCAAACTTTATGATACCTACTTGGAACATGAGGTGGTAGACAAGGAAGGCCATCTTGCAGTGGTGCCTGCTGGATCTGCAGTGCAATGGGCACCGTTGTGGCTGGGGAGCTGCGTGGGCCAAAAGGACGCAGGGCTGGCGGCCTTGAGCAGCTGAAGATGAGGCAGCGTGTGGCCAGGGGGCCAAGCAGGCCGAGGGCACGGTGGCCTGTGCCAGCAGCAGGGGGGCAGCAGGAGCAGGGCAGGGAGCGTGGCCCTGTGCTGGGCAGCGCTGCGGCCACAGCTGGAGTGCTGTGTGCAGCTGTGGGCCCTGGGAAGCACAAAGCCATGGAGGGGCTGCAGCGTGTGCACACAAGGACAGGGGAGCTGGGCAAGGGGGTGCAGCACAGGGCCAGGGAGGAGGTGCTGAGGGAGCTTTGGCCTGGACAATGGGGGTCTCTTGAGGGACCTTCAGGCAGACTTCCATAGATCCCTGCCTTAGATCCATAGATCCAATGCTCAGCACAAGGGCTGTTTCCTTGCCAAACATCCCGTCACTGCATACAAGTGCTTTAGACACTGGAGTAGGTAACACTTTCATATTTTGTTTGTTTGTTTGTTTGTTTGCTAGAAGGAGAAGCCTTGTGTAATTCCTCCTTCTCCAAGGTGTAAGGGAGCTTTTTCTCAATCTTTCCTGCCCTTTACCAGCACTGGCAGAAACACATCACTTTCAGGTTAACGGCTCCCGTGTCTCTTGGCAGCCCAGGCAATCAGTGTGTGTTGTGTTTGGGAATTGAGCAGGAGATCAATGCTTTGCATTCCAGCTGCTCCTCAGAGATTAGAGGAGCTGGGAAGGACTGGGCTTCATTTCTGATTCCAGCCACTTCAGCACCATCAGTGTGGTCGAGTCCAAGAGAACTTGCCCAAGCACAGATGCACAAAAAGTGCAGTTCCCAGTGCAGTGCTCTGGGTTTGACTGCATTCCATAAGGACCCACACGCTCCAGATTCCCCAAGAGTGTGGGTTACTGAAGCAACAGGAGAGCAAGTTCAGGACTGCTGCTGATCGGGGCACTGCTACCGGGTGTTGATGTGTGTAGTGGCAGAAAGGACAGGATTGATTCAGGGTGACCCCCATGT
>WSPJ01000168.1:0-33325 GCA_009764595.1 Geothlypis trichas
AGACTGTTTGGATTAATCCCACTGCAGGCAGAGGACGAAACCCATCCGTGGAACTGTTTTTGCTCAAGGACCTGGTTACACTTGGTGGGGAATGCAGAAAGATAGAGAAAGCCGTTGTGTACCACAGGGAAACCTAGTCTTAAGTGAGAACTGTGTGTAAGGTTTCACTGTGATGCAGATGGAAATAGGATAAGGGGTGGATAATGTCCTGGATTGCAAGGCAATGTGTGTGTTCTATTTGCCATCTGTTAGAGGTGGGGCACTTATCTTCTCGTGAATTGAGCAGTTTTCTTTATCTCTTCCACAAACCAGCCCTCCCTCTGGGAAGACATCTGCCATTCATAGTCCATTGAGTGTCACTGCAGGACTGATCAAATTACATCATCCCCTTGTGAGATGCTCCACCCAGAGGGAGGAGCCAAACATTCCTAACTGGATATGATCTGAGATTTTGGGACACTAGAACAGCCTTTTCCACTGGATTCCCAGAGGAAGACCAGGCCTATCTACACCACCACTGGATCTTCAGAGGAAGACTACACCCTTCTACAGGATCACTGCTCCAACAGAACCACATCTGCCACTCCAGGAGGACTGCAGCCACCATTTCAATTGGACTGCTACCAACACCCTGACCAACAGGGTGTCAGGTCATATTCTGACTCTGTCAGTGCTGTTTTGTATTACTGCATTGTTTATTTGTTTAATTTTCTTCCCTAATAAAGAACTGTTATTCCTGCTCCCAAATCTTTGCCTGAGAGCTCCCCTTAATTTCAGAATTATAACAATTTGGAGGAGGGGGCTTACATTTTCCATTTTAAGGGAGGCTCCTGCCTTTCTTAGCAGACACCTGTCTTTCCAAACCAAGACACTGGTCCCTAAGGGATAATCAACATCAAATGAGGTAGAATTTCTCAAAAGGTAACTACACAAGCCCTGCCAAAAAACTTCCACCGGAGCACGAGGTGGCCTCACGCTATGACACAACTGTTCAAGCCGACAATGCCTACAATTGATGAAGGTCAAGAAAGGCAAACACCCATTATAGACCACATGGCACCAAACTCCAGCACCTCATCTCCCAGTTGCCAATGATTTTGTCACCAGGGGCAAAACTGGAGTTGGTGAGTGCAGAATCTGTTGTTTTAACCAAGTATTTTGCAATATTGACAGGACAGCTGGGGCCCTAAGACTGGCCCATGAACTATTAATCTTAGGAAACTGCCAGTCAAGGACTGAAGGATTTTTTTTCATATTGCCATCAGTACTATCAGTGACCTCACAATAAGAAATTACAGTGCTGGCCCTGTCTCCAAACCCACCTTGTTTTATACCTCAAGGACTAACAGTTGCCCAAGCCATAATACTCCCCAAACAGGATGCCAATGACACTTCACTAGGGATGTGGACCCAGGTGATAAATCACAATCAACCAAAAATCACCTGCACTCTGGAACTTAACAATGGAAAGATTGTTTTGACAGGGCTTGTGGACATGGGAGCAGACGTGACAGGTATCTCACATTCCAAGTGGGCTCCTAACTGGGCGTTCACAGCTACTGCAGGAATATTGTCCGAGATTGGAGGTGACAGTGACAGTCTCCAAAGTGCAGAACTCATTAACATCAAAGGACCTGAAGACCAAATTGCCACAATGAGACCATTTGTGATAAAGGACCTTGGTGTATCCTGGCTAAGAACATCAAGCCCTACCTGCAGCTACTGAGTGTGGATTCTCCAAAGGAAGCCCCAAGTCCACCCCAAGACAAAACCCACCAGACTGTGACTCTAGCACCTGGACAAGACAATTCTTTTGAAGATGACACATAAGAAGCTTCTACTCACATTCCTCAGCCTGTTTGCAACCATGCTCCTCGCGAGTGGATGGGTAGCCCTCAAAAACACAAAGCACAAGGTATGGATAACTCTAGCAAAAGCCATGGAACAAGACACCCTGTGCCTGTCTGTCGCTAGCCCTGACGACCCCTTCTCCACCTGCCCAGTGGGGTTGCCTACAGATGTCTGGCCAATAGCTGAGGATGCCATCTGCAGTATGCGAGGTGACAATCCTGATGGCAAATGGAAGCGCAACCCTGTCAATGCTTGGGACTACTGGACCCTGAAGCTCCTGCATGCAGCACTTGAACTCATGGGGTAGAAATTCTCAGCTCTGTAAAAATGGACTTTTGCGTAAGGTTTTATTACTGTCTGAGATAGGAAGATGCTGAAAGACACAAATTTACAAGAAAAAAAGAAACTATCAGGAGAGACATCTTCCCATACCATCCCACTTAAAAGAAACCAGACCTGATGGTGTAATTACACCTCTTCCATAATTTCTTGGTCCAGTGGCTACCCACTCCAGTTGCTGCAGGGTGTGTTTCTAATTTGCAGGGATAGAACATGGCCTGATGTTCCTTCACACATTAAAGGTTGACATTGTAGCTTGGGGAGGCTTACCTTGCTGGCACCCAACAAAAAATGATTAATGGCCAGAGAAACAGAGCAAAAAGATCTACACACTACTTTGAATCTGATTGCTAAGATAATGTCATCTATTGGAGTAAAACAAGAGAATAGCAGCCTCCATCTTACTTCCTTGGGTGGCTGCAGCTAAAGCTTTAGGACAATTAGACCATCTTGGGTGCCTGTTAAGGAAGCAAACCAATGCTACCTCCCTCACATTGAGTGGCCTGCTCTCAGACACAGAGACCATCAGACATGCCACCTTGCAGAACAGCAATAGAGTTTTTACTCTGGGCACATGGGCATGGCTGTGTAGACTCTGAGGGCATGTGTTGCATGAACCTCTCCAGCCACAGTGAGTCAATCCACAAGAGCATTCAGGTACTGAAGGAAGGGTTCAAGAAGCTTCAAGTGGAAAACAAAGACTGGTTCAATAAACTCTTCCAATCCAAGGGACTAAAGGGCTGGATGATGTCTAGCTAAAAAAGGACTATTAATTTTCTTAGTGGTTGTTGTTGTATTGTTAATGGTCCCATGTTTGTTTGGATCCTTTTAAAAAATCTTATAAAATTCTTTCAGTTCCATCTTTGTTGTAAAAGAGAAAGGGGGAAGATAGCCAATACAGGATCCTCATGGAATCCATGGAGGAGAGAACTGGAGGCCAGGATGGCGCAAAACACCTCTTGGACAGTCAGTGTGGGAAGGAAAATCCTTAAAAGTATCTAAAAGTATTCTTAAATCCATAAAGTACCTTAAAAACCTTGAGTATCTCAAGGCATTAATGAACTCAACTGAGTATCAGTACAAAGCTCTCAAGGGACTTTTTAAAGCAGATAATTGGGACCAAACCTCTCACAGAGTCTGTATCAAAAGAGAAACACAAAGTACCTTAACTGAAGTACCTTGAAGCATTAATGACCACACTGAGTGTTGTTACTGACAAAGCCTCTCCAGGGACTAATTACAGCAGATAATTGGAGGCCATGTTGCAGAGACCTCTCAGAGACACCAAGACAAAAGCCAAAGCCAAAGTCCTTTGAAAAACCTGCAGTCCCTGCAGGGAGCATTCAGGAGCCCCCAGGGCCATTGCTGAGCAAGGCTCCCCAGGGACTCCTTCCAGCAGATCCTTGAGGCCACTGGGATGTGGGCTAGGGGGGGATGCTGAGGGCAGGACAAGGGGCTGACAGTGCCCAGCCTGGCTGGGGCTGTGCCAGGAGGCCCCAGGGCCTCAGGACAAGGTGTCTCCTCCCAGCCCTTGGTGGCACAGACCCTGCTGTGGCCCAGGGCACCAAGACTTGGCTTCTCTTTGTCCCCACCTGTCATCACTGCCTGCAGTTCTCTGCTCTGCCTGGGGCCTGGGGACACTTTCTCAGTCGTGTCCCTCAGCTGGGACCCATTAAAAGTCCAAGAAACTTTGGAGTTGGATTCTGCCTTGGAGTTCTGGAGAGGTTTCTTCAGCTCCCTCTCAGGGACTGATGTTCAGGGCCTGAGCACAAAGCCCCAGAGGCTCATTAAAGTCCTTGTGCTGTGTCTGTGCTGCTGAGCTGGGCTGGGCTCCTGGCACAGAGGCAGCTCCTGGTAAGCAAGAAGAGCTTCAAAAGCACATTTCTCTTGATGAGCAGCTCTTCTGCCAGCCCAGCAGGGCTGGGGCACTGCCTGCAGCCAGCCCGGGCACAGCACAGAGGCACAGAGAGCTTCAATCAGTCAGGGCTGGGAAGGTGCTGAGAAGTGCCTGGGGCACAATCACTGCCAGCCCTTGGCACAGGAACCTCTGGCTGCAGGACAATGCAGCTGCAGCTCCTGGAGCCATCTCCTAAAGCTGGAACATGCCAATGCCTGCAGAGCCTGTGAGTACATTCTCTGATTGTCTCTTGTGCAGAGCAGCCAGGGGTGCCCAGGGCTGTCGTGCAGAGCAGGGTCCTGCAGCCCAGGGCGCTGTGCTGGGGCAGGGACTCTGCTGCCTGCCAGGGACAGCTCTCAGCCAGCCCTGGCAGCTGCTCCCAGCACTGGGGAGAAGCTCTGGGGGGAAGGAGCCACCCTGAGCAGGGCAGGGGCTGCTGCTGAGAGGGGCTGGGTGGGGCAGGGCTGCTCCCAGATCCAGACCAGCCTGGGCACAGCTCCGGAGGGCACTTCCCAAAGAAGGTAAACCTGGGATTGCTGTAAAGATCAGGAGTTTTCCTGAGAGTGATTTCAATTTCCTTCTTGGAGAAGGATGGGAAAGTTGTGGTGATGACAAAAAGATTTTTGGTTTTTTTTACATTTTTCATCTATTTGTAGCTCTGTAAATTACTATTAGATTACTATTACTATAATCCTTTTTTTATTCTATTTAGCCCTTAATTAACTCTATGAAACTGCTATTATATACATTTATAACTATAATCCTTAATCAACTCTAGTATATTTCTTAAACTTTCTCTTAGATTTTAGAACAATAAGCAGATTGCCTAAATACATTCCTGAAATATAGTCTTATTATCAGTCCTATTATAAAATAGTTTTATTATCTGGAAGAGAACCTACAACACCATTTCATTTTTTCACCAGAATGTGAGCAGTCATAACAAAAAGAGAATGCAAAGAAGCCTTTGGACCTATTCCAACAGGTTGAGCCAGGGGTGTGTAACTGGGGCAACTGAATCTCCTATTGGATGTTCCTGTTAAATATCCTAATTAATCAACTTTAATAAATTGTTGAAATCAGGGGCCGGGTGTGCCCCATGCCCACTGGGACACCTGGAAGCTTCCAATAAATGTCTGGTTTTTACTTTACTGTTCTAACACTATTGCAAGGGTTTATTTTCTCTTTGGGTTATAGACAACAGGGGGATGAGAGAAGCAGAACAGGAATTGTAATCCCAGAATCACAGAACATTCTGAGTTTAGAACCTTGAAAGAGGGTGAGATATTCAGGGATCCCTCTGCTCTGGGCAGGGTCTGGTTTATCCCAGGGTGACCCAGGAGTGTGATTGTGCTCTGATTGCAGCCAAAGGTGCAAAGCCAAGGCAGGTGGGAACAAGCCCATGCAGCCCCTCACCTTCCCTCAGCCACAGGGAATCCTTTGCCTCTCCCATCTCTCAGTGGCAAACTCTGAGTGCAGCAGAAATGCTGGGGATTTGTGACCTCAGAGAGCCAGGAAGGATGTGTGGGCAGAAAAAATGCCTTAAATCAATTCCTGCCATCCATGTCCTATAGAACTGGGAGTGCAGATGCTACCAAGCCTGTCTGCATTAGGAGTGATTCCCCTGACAAATCCTGATCATCCAGCCTTGTCCCTCTGCCATATGGGCACAAACCCAGGGCAGCAGGGCAGGGGTGGCTCCTCAAGAGCCCCCACGAACAGGCCTGGCTGCTCCTGGAACATTCAGCCAGCACAGCTGGAGCTCAGGCAGGGACCTGGGTGAAAATTTTCCCAGACCGGGAACACAGGTCGTTGAATCACAGCGGGACAGTCTGCAGGGAATAGCCCGGGTTTGGCTCCAAGCAGCCTCTGCTGACTTGTCACTGTCCTCTCTCCATGAGCAGGTCCCAATGTGCAGCCCCAGCAAATGTCCAACAGCAGCTCCATCAGGCACTTCCTCCTGCTGGCATTGGCAGACACGCGGCAGCTGCAGCTCCTGCACTTCTGCCTCTTGCTGGGCATCTCCCTGGCTGCCCTCCTGGGCAACGGCCTCATCATCAGCGCCGTAGCCTGCGGCCACCACCTGCACACGCCCATGTTCTTCTTCCTGCTCAACCTGGCCCTCAGCGACCTGGGCTCCATCTGCACCACTGTCCCCAAAGCCATGCACAATTCCCTCTGGGACACCAGGGACATCTCCTACACTGGATGTGCTGCACAGCTCTTTTTTTTTGTCTTCTTCATTGCAGCAGAGTATTTCCTGCTGACCATCATGTGCTACGACCGCTACGTGTCCATCTGCAAACCCCTGCACTACGGGACCCTCCTGGGCAGCAGAGCTTGTGCCCACATGTCAGCAGCTGTCTGGGCCAGTGCCTTTCTCACTGCTCTCGTGCACACAGCCAGTACATTTTCCCTGCCCCTGTGCCATGGCAATGCCCTGGGCCAGTTCTTCTGTGAAATCCCACAAATCCTCAAGCTCTCCTGCTCAAAATCTTATCTCAGGGAACTGGGGCTCATTGCAGTTACTGCCTGTTTGGTATTTGGTTGTTTTGTGTTCATTGTTTTCTCCTATGTGCAGATCTTCAGGGCTGTGCTGAGGATCCCCTCTGAGCAGGGACGGCACAAAGCCTTTTCCACCTGCCTCCCTCATCTGGCTGTGGTCTCTGTCTTTGTCAGCACAGGCATATTTGCTCAAATGAAGCCCCCCTCCATGTCCTCCCCATCTCTGGATCTGGCCCTGTCAGTTCTGTACTCGGTAGTGCCTCCAGCCCTGAACCCCCTCATCTACAGCCTGAGGAACCAGGAGCTCAAGGCTGCAGTGTGGAGACTGATGACTGGATGGTTTCACAAACATTAAACTGCTGGCCAATTTCTGCAACTCACATGTAATAAAAGTAATCTTTCAAAGTTCTTTTGGGTTGGTTTTCGAGGTTCTTTTCCTTTTTTTTTTTAAACTTTTTAAATATTGTCCACAAAGAAAAGCCATTCCTTTGCCATTTCTTATTTTCTTTATCTCCACCTTCCCTCTGGACACAGACTGTGTCAATGAGGGGCTGAACTCTCAATGGTTTTAAACAAACTAAGAGGTGTCCGAGAAAAGTTTTCTGCAGAGATGCCCTTTTGTTGCCTTCTCTGGAGCTGCAGCAGCAATGTCTGTGTGCAGAGCTGGGGGCAGATCAGTGCTGGCAAAGCTGCTCTGGTCCTGCTGGCCACACCATTCCTGATCCAGGCCAGGAGCCATTGGCCTTCTTGCCCACCTGGGCACACTGCTGCCTCATGTCCAGCCTACTGTCCATCAGTCCCTGCAGGTCCCTTTCTGCCTGGCTGCTCTCCAGGCACTCTGTCCCCAGCCTGTAGTGCTGCAGGGGTTGTTGTGGCCAAAGTGCAGGACCCGGCACTTGGAGTTGTTAAACCTCACCTTGCTGGATTTGGGTCCTGGATCCAGCCTGTCCAGGGCCCTGTGCAGAGCCCTCCTACCCTACAGCAGATCCCGTCTCGCACCCAACTTGGTGTCATCTGCAAAGATGTCCTTGTTTCCATGGGGCCCTTCAGTGTCACTCTGGCCTCTTGGTTACACCAGGCCCTGCACTGTCACACTGGTCTCCTTGGTTCCACGGGACCCCAAAATGTGACAGTGAACTTTTTGGCTATGTGGGACTTCACAGTGTCACAATGTTCTCTCTGTTGCCGCAGTTTCACAGTGCCCCCTTGGTTCCATGGGGCCCCAGAGTGTCACAATGGCCCCATGGTCACATGAGGTCCCACACTGTCACCACGGTCTCTGTGGTTCCACAAGTCTCCTCAGTGTCACAATGGACTCCTTGTTTCCACAAGGTCACACAGTGTCACAACGTTCTTCCAGATCCCTTGAGGCCCCATCGTGTCACAGTGGCCCCTTGGTTATACAGGATCCTGCAGTGTCACAATGTCCCCTTGGTTCCATGAGGCCCCGCAGTGTCAGAACGGCCCCTTGGTTCCACTGGGCCCTGGAGTCTCCCAATGGTCTCCTTGGTTTTGCAGTGTCAAAATGGTGAAACCTCTTGGTTACACAAGGCCCTGCAGTGTCACAATGGCCTCTGTGGTTCCACGAGGACCCAGAGTGTCACAGGGCACTCCCTGGCTCCATTTGGCCCCACAGCACCACAATGGACCCCTGGTTCTGTGGGGCTGCACAGTGTCACCATGGTTCCCTGAGTTCCACCAGGCCCTGCAGTGTCACAATGGCCCCAGAGTGTCCCAGTCATCACAGAATGACAGAATCAAATAGGCTGGAAAAGACCTTGGGGATCAGCAAGTCCAACCAATGCCCTAATACTGCCTTGTCACCCACACCATGCCACCAAGTGCCACTGGAGAGGGACAGTGACTCTGCCACCTCCCCCCTGGCCAGCCCATTCCAGTTCCCACTCACCCTTCTGTGAAGAACTTCTTCCTATTGTCCAGCCTGAGCCTCCCCTGGTGCAGCTTAAGGCTGTGTCTTCTTGTGCTGCCCTCCAGCAGATCCACACTCACACCCAGCTTGGTGCCATCTGCAATTTGTGAATGGGGGACTCGATCCCCTCACCCCGATCATCAGTGAAGATATTAAACAGGACTGGGCCCAGCACAGATCCCTGGGGACAGCACCAGTGCCTGGACACCAGCTGGGTGCAGCACCATCCCCACCACTCTCTGGCCCAGCCTCCAGCCAGCTCTTCAATCTCCCAGCCAGGAGGGAACCTGCCCAAGCCGTGGGCTGCAGCTTTTCCAGGGAATGCTGTCAGAGACAGTGTCAAAGGCTTTGCTGGAATCCAGGCACACAACATCCACAGCCTTTCCCACATCCACAGGTGGGTCACCTGGTCATAAAAGGAGACCAGGTTGGTCAGGCAGGACCTGCCACCCCTAAATCCACGCTGGCTGGCTCTGATCCCTGGGCCATCCTGTGGGTGCCATGTGATGGCACTCAAGGTGATCTGTTCCATAACCTTGCCAGGCACCCAGGTCAGGCTGACAGGCCTGGAGTTCCCCAGATCCTCCTGCCAGCCCTTCTTGGGGATGGGCTCACACTGGCACCTCCAGTGCTCTGGGCCCTCCCTGGGGAGCCAGGACTGATGGTAAATGATGGAGAGCAGCTTGGGGAGCTCATCCACCAGCTCTCTCATCCTCCTAGGATGGATCCCATCTGGTCCCATACACCTGTGAGCATCTGAGTTTCTCAGCAGGTCCCCAGCTGTTTCCTCCTGGATTCCAAGGGGCTGTTCTGCTCCCTGTGCCCATCTACCAGCTCAGGAGAACACTTGGCCTGAGGACAGCCTGTCCTAATATTGAAAATGGACAAACAATGAGTTGAGTTTTTCAGCCCTTTCCTTATCTTTATTTACTATATTCTCTACTGCATCCAATAAAGAGTAGATGTTCTCCTTCTCTCTCCTTTTGCTATAAATTTTTTTATAAAAAATTTTTTATTCTTTTTACAGAAGCCACCAGGTTGAGCTCTAATTGAGCTTTCACCTCTCAACTTCTCTTTCTGCATAACCTAACAACATCCTGAAACACTTCCTGAGTTTCTGTTCCTTTTTTCCCCCAAGAGTTCCCACAGAAGCTCCATGGGCAGCCAGGCCAGTCATTTTCCTCACTAGATCATCTTTTGCCACACTGGGACAGGATGCTCCTTCCCCCTAAGGATTACTTTCTTGAAATGTCTCCATCCTCCCTGCACCCCTTTTGTTTCTAAGGGTTATTTCCCTTTAAAAATCGGTACTGCCCAAATCAGCATCCTAAACAGGCCAAAGTCTGCCCTTCCTAATTCCAGTGGAGAAGTTTTGTTGCTGCCCCTCCTTCTTTCACAGAACATTGAAAACTTGATTATTCCATGGTCACTCTGCCCCAGGCAGCCTCTGAGCCCCACATCTGCCCCCAGCCCTTCTCTGTTTGTGAACAGCAGCGACAGAGCTTTCCTTGGCAGTGGGAGTGTTACCAAAAATTCGGTAAAACAGAAAACTCCTTAACTCCTACGTATCATTAAGAAGCAGCATTCTTTATTCAGCTGGATGCACGGGGGAGAGCTCCTCCCAAAGCCCTGCAGGCTGAGTACAGGAAAGTTTCTGTTTATTTTCTGTATTTTGCACATATTCATTGATTGTCCCTGACTAAACACACATATGATAATCATTTCCCAAAAATCATTAACATATTTCCCCTCCCCTTTACCCATGCGTTCTTTTGACCTGGGGGTCTCTCTGGTGGTCCCTGGTGGTCGTGGACCCCAATGTTCCAGTGGGCCTGGCTGAGCTGGCAGGACACTGGGGCTGGTGAACTTCCAGTTCCCCTTCTCACACAATGGGCATTGTGTGGTTTCCATAGGCCTGGGGTTTTGGAGAACAAGCTCCAGGTGTCAGCTCACCTGGAGGAGACAATTTATCATCTGGTAACATGAGGTCACAGAGTGGGCTGCGACAGCATAGAGTGGGTTATGTGAGGTCATGGAGATGCTATGACACCATAGGCCATATCAGTGACATCACAGGACAGAGGTCTGACATCACAGAGCAGACTATGACATCACAGATTTGGCTGTGAGATCAGATTAAAGAATGGGTTCTGACATCACAGAGCAGGCTGTGACATCTCAGCAGGGCCATGTCAGGTCACTGGGTTGGTCACTCTGCCCCAGCTCCCCCTCACAGTTTCTCCCAACCAGTCCAATGCTGTCCATGCCCAGCAGGGTCCCTGTCCCCCGGGATCCCCCCGGCCCACCTGGAGCCACAGCCTCCACCAAAGGATGTTCCACAGGATCCACCCCAGAGCCTGACATGGGGACAAGGGGCCGGGGCTGTGTGACCAGGACATCAAGGACGGGGATTATCCAGGTCACTGTGGCCTGGTTTGGGTTGCCTAGGGCAGGAAAGATGTCTGGCAGCTGGCAGCAGGGTCTGGGAAGGGCCTCCAAGGTGGGGCTGGAGCCCTTGGGCTGTGAGCAGAGGCTGAGGGAGCTGGGCTTGTCCAGCCCACAGCAGGGAAGGCTGAGGGGCTCCTCATCCCAGCCTGGCAGTGCCAGCCAGGAGGGGATGGAGAACACAGAGCCAGGCTCTTCACCGGGGGCCTGGTGGGAGACAAAAGCCAATGGGTGGAAGGGGAAAGAGGGGAGATCAGCCAGGACAGGAGGAGATGAAATGAGTCAGGCTGGTTTCAGCATTTCCTAAACACCAAGAGCAGCCTGACCTCCCTTCTCCATCCACCACTGACAGCTTTGCAAATCAGGAATTGTTGAGGCTGTTCTGCCCCCACTCCATTATGAGCATCCTGATACAAGAACTTAATTGTGTTTAGATCTATCACAGAACCAAATTTGTCTGAAATTAATTCTAGTATGGAAATCTCTTGTGGATGGTGGACTCATCAGACACTGCTGGGACGTTGTACATAGGCTCTGGGAAGAGTGATGATTGTTATTAAATTGTGTCCTGTTCAACTATGGTCTGTTGGCCATGAAGAGAAACTTTCTGTGTCTCTGAGTCTCACCAGTTCCTGACCCCCAAAGGACACAAACCTGATGAGTTGTGGTTCCCACTCTGTGGGCTGCACTTGGACCTCCCTCCATTCCCAGAGCAGAGCTCCCTTGTCCCAGAAAGTCCCTGGCAATGCAGGGATGAAGGAAATGGGACAGGCAGTAGGAATCAGGGGCAAGGCAGAGCCAGGGAGAAGAATGACTTTTGCATTTGATGGAGCTGTGCCTTCCCTTGGCTTTGTTGGCTGACAAGAAATGAACATCCCTCTGTGTCTCGGGCAGCTCCTTCTCCAAGGAAAGCAGGTGGGAGTTGGAGCCAAGGAGCTGAAAGCTGTAGGTGCAGCCTGGGCTGGAGGGAGCTGAGATTTGCACAAGGCTGCTCTGAGTGCCAGGGCTTGGATGGGGGAAATGGTGGGGTGGGGGTAGGGACAGAGTGTGATTGATTGTCAGCCATGAAGGGTCTTGATTTTCATATCTATTCCATCTGCATGAGGAGGCACTTGGATTCAGTGACATTTGGAGATTGCACATATTAATGAATTAGCAGTAAAAAAAAAAAAATTCAGGACCTAAAAAAATCTGTTTTCACTGTCTTTTTAAATAGAATACCTTCACTTTGAATACACTTCTGAAATCTCTCTAATCAACCACAAAGGATTTGAACACTTAAATCAAATTATTCCCAGAGGCTTGGCTTGTTCAGGTGTTCTGAATGTTAATGAGCCCTGGGACACTGAATTCCTGCACTGAAGAGCTGAAGGCTGAAGAAGCCTCTGCAGCAGGAAAATTCAGCAGCAGCCTCCAAGGTGCTGAGGATGTCAGCAGCCCCCAGTGAGGCCATCCCTGCCCAGAGAGCGTGGGGGAATGGGCAGACAAGGAGAGCGTCCCTGGGGCTGGGGCAGCACAACTCAGAGGCACCAGCGGCTCCAGCTGGGCAATGGAGTGTGGGATGTGGCTGGGAAAGCTCTGCCTGGGCTGGGCCAAGCAGGACACACAAGCCCTGACTGCTCAAGCAATTCCTTCAACAAGACATTCAAAAGAAATTACAATTATTTGTGTACTCTGAGATGGATGCACTGGAGAAATACTAACAAGAGACTCTCTGGAGCTCGGAATGACAAAACAGCCTTTGCTGACGACTTTAGAAAATCAGAGAATCTTTGTCAAATGGTTAATTATGACATTCTAATGGTTTTGGTTTGTTAATTTAAGATTTTCTAATCTTGAGGTTTCTTAATTAATGAATTGATGAGTGTGGTGGGTTTTAGTGTTCGTTAATTATGTATGTATTCATTTTGTTGTGGGATAGGATCATAAGAAATGTAAAGTAGGCCTTAAATTTTAAAAGGGTTTAAAGAAATTTTTATTAAATTAAATTGAAAAAGAAAAAAGGTAGTAAGAATTAAAATAAACTCTTTAGAACACTTTTGTTATATTTACAACTTTTTCTTTTTACTGACAATATAAATAAAGTAAACTTAAAATTTCTAGTTAGTTTGCTATTTATAGAATAGTATATTTTTAGTTTCCTTTGGGAGAGAATTTCTTCTTGTTAAGGTTATGGAGATTTTTTACAAGAGGAAAAAATAGTTTTTTTGTGGTTCTTAGTTTTTTCATGGATAACAGTTTTCTGGAGAACTTTGTTATTGTGAAGTTGTTTTTATTGCTACAAGCTTTTTTACAGATTTTTGATTGGCCAGGTCGACTTATGGGGTATTGTTTTAAAGATGAATTATTTAAAGATAAAAAGTTTTTATTATTTACTTTTAAAAATATTTTTCTCTCTGGGAATAAAGGATTTCTCTTGGGGATATTGGATTTTTTTTCCTGTTTAAACTTTATATGAAATTGCAGGTTTTTTAAAATTTATTTCTTTTTAGTATGGAGGTTTTTGTTAGATATTATTTTGAATCTTTAATTTTTTTAAATAGTTTTATGTGCTATAAAGAAAAAGAGTTTTTTCTTTATATTTTATAAGAGGATGTTAGTTTTAAGATACAGTTACAGTTAAGATAAGTCAGTTACACAAGGTTTTTTATTCTTTTTTTTTAATTTAATTCCTTCTTGACTAATTTTGATGGTTTTCTGTTGGTTGTTATATACTAATATTTTGTTTTTTCTTTTACTTAAGGGAGGATTGAAGTATTAAAAGGGTTAACACCTGACCCACTGGTAACTTGTGGTGGAAGTTGTGGTTGGGCTTTGTTAGGATTGGTTTTATGATTAATTTTTGGGTTTGTTGTGTTTAAGTTTTTAGTTGTATGGTTATTTTGTATGGGTTGTAGGATGTAGGGGTTTTTGGTTTGAGTTGTGTTGGGGGGAGGGGACTTGATGGTAAAATGTTAATATTTGTGGGTGGCTCTGTTCTGGTTGGGGTTCTGTAGCCTCTTTTGTTTTCCTGTTTGGCAGTTTTTGGGGTTTGGTTTGGTCAGAATGGGGCTGATGGGGAGGGGGCAGCCTGGGGAGGGGGAAAGGCGCTCAGCCCACGGCAGGGTTGCTTGGTTTGGTTTGGTTTGGTTTGGTTTGGTTTGGTTTGGTTTGGTTTGGTTTGGTTTGGTTTGGTTTGGTTTGGTTTGGTTGAGATGGGGGCTGGGGCCAGGGCCTGCTGCTTCTTTGTTGACTGGAAAAGAAAGAGAGGGTTCCTGGGTTTTTTCATGTTTAACATTTTTGTTTCAAAGAGGTGTGTTCAGTATCTCAGTGGTTTAACAGATTGTAAGTTACACAAAAAGTTTTGCATTACTTTTTCAAATTCTTCTCATGTCAAATTACAACAGACACTGAACCAACAAAAACACTTCTCAAAGCATTGACTTGGCCCATTCAACTTCACAAATTCTAAGCCTGTTCAATTTAATTTTAATACAAATTTACAGGAGCACAGAAATAGAAGAAGACACAGAAAGAGAGAAAGAAATAAAAGATAGAGAGAAGCATACGCACAGCTACCAACTCCTGGACTCCAGCACTGTTCAGATGGAAATCCCAAGAGGAGGTAGGGTCAAGATGTGTGCTTGCCTTGTGCTCAGCCTTCAATACCCCTTGGTCTTCCTGGGCCCTTCCCCCAGGTGGGGCTTGGGCTCATTTGGTCCCTCAGGAGCTGGGCTGGGGCTGCAGAGGTGGCTGTGGAGCATTGCCTGTGCTATGCCAGGGACTGGCAGCCACTGCTGGGCTGGGATAGAGGCTCTGGGGGGATTGGGGTCCCAGAGCAGGGCAAGGCTGGACCTGCCCCTTCCTACCCCACACACAAAATGTTTTGAGCCAACAATCTCCTCCAGTGTCTCACAGTAAGGCAATGTTGGAGGTGAAATATCAATTCTTACCATTGGCACATGGACTAGAAGGACAGTTCTTTTCCATAGGAAGGAAAGCACAGAGTCCCAGTGTTTGGAAGGCAGATGAAAGCCTCACTAGGCCAAGGCCAGGCAGACTTGTCAGTAATGGCAGATTTTGTCTGGGAGCAGTCTTTGGATATAGGGAATTTTTGGAGGTGGAAGCCCAATCTCACCCATGGGTGCCTGGAGAAGCAGGACAGTTCTTTCCCATAGGAAGGACAGCATGGAGCCTTCCCCAGTGTTTTAGGGACAGATGAGAGCTCACCCTTGTGAAACCATTGCCAAGCACACTTGTCATGGCAATATTCCTATGTGAACAATCTCTGAATATAAGGAAATTTGGAGGTGAAATCCCATTTCTGTCCATGGGTGCCTGGAGGAGAAGGAGAGTTCTTTTCCAGTGGAAAGGAAAGCACAGTGCCCCAGTGTTTCAGCAGCAGATGAGAAGAGACCCTCAGCCTGCCAACATCAGCTGGACCAGTCAGGCAGTCCATGGGAGGCCAAACCAGCCAGATCTGTTCTGTGTCCCCTTGGTTTTATGGGGCCCCACAGTGTCACAATGGTGCCTTGGATCCACAGGGCCCCGCAGTGTCCTAATGGTGACTTGATTCCTAGGGGTCCAGCAGTGTCACCATGGACCCTTGGTTTAATGGGGTCCTAGAGTGTCACAATGGCCCCAAGGTTCCAGAAGGCTCCAAAGTGTCACAATGGTCCCACTGATTCCATGAGGCCTTGCGGTGTCACAATGGTCTCCATGGTTCCCCACGCCCCACAATGTCACGTGACTCCTCTGTTCCATGAGCCCTGCAATGTCAAAATGGATATTTGGACCCTGAGGTTTTGCAGTGTCACAATGGTCTCCTTTGGTTCCACAGTGTCACAATGGACCATTGATGACAGGAGGCCCCTCTGTGTCACCCTGGAGCTTTGGTTCCATGGAGCCTTGCAGTGTCACAATGGTCTCCTTTGACTCCACAGTGTCACAATAGACCATTGATGACAGGAGGCCCCTCTGTGTCACCCTGAAGCTTTGGTTCCATGCAGCCCTGCAGTGTCACAAAGGCCTCTTGACTTCACAAGGCCCCACAGTATCACAATGTTCCTCTTGGTTCTGTGGGGACCCCCAGGGTCACAATGGTCTCACTGGTTCCATGTGGCCTCACAGTGTCACAATGCTTTGCTTATTTCATGGGGCTTCACAGTGTCACCATGGACATTTGGTTCCATGGGGTCCAGCACTGTTCCACAAATCCGGAGTTCCATGGGGCCGTGTAGGGTCACAATGGACTCCTTTGTTCCATGGTGCCACACAGTATGACAACTGCCCCTTGGCCTGCCAACACTCCATAGTGTCACAATGGTTCCTTGTTTCCACAAGGCCTTGTAGTGTCACAGTGGCCCCTTGGTTCAGTGAGGTCTTTGGTGTCACCATGGTGTCCATGATCCCATAAGGTCTTGCAGTTGCAGTGTCACAACAGACCATTGGTTCCACTGAGCCCCACAGTGTCACCATGGTCCCCTGGCTCCACACGGCTCTAAAGTGCCACAATGGCCCTTTGGTTCCACAAGGCCTCAAAGTGTAAAAATGGCCTCCATGATTCCATGAGGCCCTGCTGTGTCACAATGGATCTTTGGTTCCATGATGCCCCAGAGTGTCACAATGGTATCCTTGGTTCCACTGGACCCTTCATCCCATGGAGACCCACAGTGTCCACTGGAGTCCTCTTGATTCCATGAATCCCTGCCGTGCTGTAATGGCCCCTTGGTTCCAGTGGGTCCCAAAGTGTCAGAATAGTGTCCATTGAGGCCTTGCAAAGTCACTGTGGTCCCCTTAGTTCCACAGGGCCCCACAGTGTAACAATGGACTCTTGGTTCCATGAGGTTCCTAAGTCACAATGGTCTCCTTGGATCCGCAGAGTCACAGTGGCCCCTTGGCTCCATGTGGCCATGCTGTGTCACAATGGCTCTTGGTTCCATGAGGCCACACAGTTTAACAATGGACCCTTGGCTCCACAAGGCCTTACTGTGTCACAATGGACTTCTGGTCCCATGAGCTCTCACACTGCCAGCAGCAGTCTCCTGGATTCTGCAGTGTCACCATGGCCCCTTTGCTCCATGAGGTTCCGCAGCAGAACACAGCAGCTTTGCTTCTGTGAGGTTCTGCAGTGCCACAATGGACCCATGGTTCCATGCAGCCTTGCTGTGTCAAATTGGCCCCTTAGTTCCAAGAGGTTTCTCAGGGTCACAATGATCTCCTTGGAGCCACAGTATCACAATGGGCCATTGGTTCAATGTGGGTCCAATGTGCCAAAATGGATTTTGGTTTCATGGGGTTCCGCAGTGTCACAATGGACCCTTTGTTCTATGAGTTTGCTCAGTTTCACAGCTGACTCCTTGGTTCTGTGTAGCCCCACCATCACCAAATCTCTGAAATATCAGAATAAGACTCATTAACACTAATTTGCTATTTTAGAGGGTATAATGTATTCAGGCCCGAGGTCTAGCGAGAGATAACTCCTAACCCTATGTGGATATATTTATATAATTTATATAATTTATATAATTTATATATATTTATATAAATTTATATAATTCTACCAGTGTGGCTAAATGTGTATTACAATTTATCCATTGTCATAAAAGCCATCCCAAGTTCCCACATTCAGTCCTTTTTTCTATTCTTAAGTGAGATGCCTTCTTCTCTTCCAAATATCCTTGCTGGGAAAGCAGGCCCTGCATGATTTGTTCCTGTGCTGAAAGTTCACAGGCACAGTAAAAATTGAATTAACCCTTTTGGTATCAGGTCAAGGCTTTATGTGGGCAGGCAGAGGCAGGCAGGAGGCAGAGCTGTCAGCAAAGGAAGGGCCCAGCCAGGTGGGGCAACCGGGGGATGCCGACAGCCTGCAGGGACAGAGGCGCAGGGCAGGGACACCGTGGGACAGCCTGGGCTGCACAGGGCACAGGGATGGGCAGCAGCTGCAAGACAGCCCTGACAGAGCCAACTGGGGCAGCACTTTGGCCATGGCAGACACAAAGAGCACCAAAGCCCCAGAGGGTCATTACAGTCCTTGTGCTGTGTCTGTGCTGCTGAGCTGGGCCGGGCTCCTGGCCCAGAGGCAGCTCCTGGCAAGGGCAGCGCTGCAGAGAGACAGCTCTGGCCAGGAGCAGCTCCTGTGCACAGCCCAGCAGGGCTGGGACACTGCCAGGGCCCTCAGGGACACCAGCAGGGCACAGACAGAGCTCAGAGGGGCTCAGCACTGCCAGGGGCTGTGGCATGGCCCAGAGGGGGCTGTGTCACAGCAGCACCTCTGTGGCTGTGTCATAGAGGCACAGAGCAGCTGTGATGTCAGCAAGGGGCTGTGTGACAGCACAGAGTGGGCTGTGTGAGGTCACAGATTGGGCTGTGACATCACAGAGTTTGTTATGTGAGGTCACTGAGCACCTAAAGCATCATAGAGGGGTTCTGTGAGATCACAGAGCAGGCTGTGGGATCATGGCATTACTGTGTGACATCATCGATTGGGCTTTGAGTTCAAAAGGTGTGCTGTGACATTACAGAGTGGCAGTATGAAATTACAGAGGGGGGTTTGTGACATCATTGAGGGGGTTGTGACATCATACAGCTGTCTGTGACATCATAGAGTAGGGTGTGAGGCCATAGAGCAAATCCCGCCTTCATAGAGGGTGACTCTGTGACATCAGAGACTGGGTTGTGACAACACTGGGTGGCTGTGTAACATCATAGAGCAGGCTGTGACATCACAGAACAGACTGTGACATCACAGGGTGGCTTTCTTTCATCACAGTGCAGCTGCATGACATTCCAGGGTGACATCCCAGAGTTGGCTGTGACATCGCAGGAAGGCTGTGTGACATTGCAAAAGAGCTGTGTGACATTACAGGGGCAGTGTGACATCCCAGGGGCTGTGTGACATCCCAGGGGCTGTGTGAGGTCACTGGGGAGGTCACTCTGCCCCGGCCCCCCTCACAGCTCCCCCCAGAGCAGTCCAACCCTGCTCGTGCACAGTGGGGTCCCCTGTCCCCCCGGGTCCCCCCGCCCCCGGCCCCGCAGCCTCCCCCAGAGGATGTTCCACGAGATCGACCCCAGAGCCTGACACGGGGACGGGGGGCCGGGGCCCTGGGGGTGGCACAGGGGGACAGGGACCCCCCGGCAGCGTCCCCGTGTCCCCCAGGGCCAGAGCCTGGGCCAGGGCTCCTTCACCCTGTTATAGATAAATATCATATATTGGGATTTTGCAAATATTAAAATGGATTTTATATGTGTGTTGTTGAAATAACTCTGTTCTAAAGATATAGTTTTTATTTCTGTGGTTAATTAAACTCAGTGAAATAGCCGCTTGTGTTAAACTGCCTGCTTGGATGGGATAACATCCAATGCACACTGGATGAGGACACCTGGACAGATCTGCCAACTATCAGCACTCCCCGTCTGAAGGCAGAGTGGAGCAAGGCCCAAAAACTGGAGGTGAAAAAGACAAGGAGCCAAAACCACAGCCAAGAAACACACATGCTCTGAAAAGGCAGACCCAGGGAGGGGTCATGTAAAATCATTCCTGGTATATGTAAAGTAGTTTATGGATATGCATGAGGGTCTATGAATATGCAACAGGCTGCTGTAAGGGGAAAGCTCAGTCTCCTCTGGCCTTTGATCTCCTCCCCAGAAGGGTAGCAGTTCTTTGGTCTCCTCTTCACGAGGGGCACAGTCCTTAGGGTTTGGTCTCGGCTTTGGCACAGGGTATTGTGTTTTGGATGATGATGACTGCCAAAAACCCACCCAAAATTCCCCCCAGAACTCCCAAATTTCTTTAAAATGCCCCAAACTTACCCCCAACCCCCTCAGGATAACGTTTTTGTTAACTTCAGGCAATTTTGGGTGGATTTGTGGGGGTTTTGGTACCTCCTGGACACCAAATTTGGGGTAGGATTCAAACCCAGCCAAAATCCTGCCCCAAATCTCTTCAAAACCCCTCAAATTTTGCCCAACCCCCTGAGGATAGATTTTGGGGGGACTTGGGTGATTTTGGGTGGACAAATTTTGGGTGATTTTGGTATCTTGTGGATGCCCAAGCAGGTGAAGGATTCAAACCCAGCCAAAATCCCCCCAAATTCCCTCAAAACCCCACTCAAATTTTCCCCAGAGCCCCTCAGGATGGGTTCTGAGGTAATTTTGGGTGGATTTGGTGTAATTTTGGGTCCTTTTGTGAAGCGGTGAGGGTCCCGGGTGCAGGGCTTGGAGCAGGGCTGAGCAGTGGGGCAGGAAGGGGGGGAGGGAGGGAGATGTGAAACCCCCCCCCGAGGATCCCCTGATGGGGACACCCCTCAAAATTTCTGTGCCAGGACTGAGAAACAAACGGGACTTTTGGTTTGTTGGTCTTCAGGCTGTTGTTTATTTCTCTCTTATCAACAGTTCAGCACGCCGGCTGCACACCAGACTTAGTGTACAAAGAGAAGGCACCAAAAGTCACAAGACACACACGTTCAAGGTGTTTTAAAACGGTTTTGTCCAATTACTTCCTAGAACACATTTTATTTCTACCTTTCTACCAGTAACTAATTCTTTGTCTGCCACTCAGCATCTGCATTGCAGCTCTTTCCAACCAATCACCCTGTGCTCCCAACACAGCAGAAAATGGTGGAGATGAAGAATGAGGAGATCCGACAATGCCCAAAATCCTCCATCCTGTCTTCTATCCACCCTCATACTAAAATCCCAAAGCTCTCAGTTTTTCACCCTGTGATAAACTACACTACTATCTATTTCACACACTGATAGATTCCAGTTCATCCCAAAGTCTTGGAAGCTTTCTCCATGGACAAAGGTTAAAAGCAGTGTTCTCCTGGGGATCAGGACTTCTCAGGACAGGCAGGGAGACATTCCCTGTGCCCTGGGTTCCATCAGCTGGGGGGAAGGGGAGGTTGGGACAGGAAAAGAAGGACGTAGGCAGGAAAAAGGGGAATCTTAAACAGCGTGGTAAGCGCCATTTCTAGAGGGAGGGCGCGGGACGGCGCGGCCGTCACCTTCCCCGGTAGGTGTGGATGCACAATCCAGGTAAGATTTCCCATGGATCAGCCTGGGAAACATCAGGGGGCTGGAGATGAAGAATTCTGAACAACCTCGCAGGTGGTGTTGGTGACAATTGTTTTCCTCATGGATTGTTTACCCCAAGGGGTGTTTTCTTCTAGCACCTAAGTTTGGAAGCCCTTTCCAAGGTCTCAGATCAAATCCTGTGTTTAATTCTAAGCTTTGCTGACAAGACCAAAGGTCTGAAATTTCTCTGCATTTGGGTTTTCAACAACACTGATGCTGTCAGTTCCACAGCATCAGGATCCGTCTTGCAAGTCAACTCTGGCAGGAACAAGGCGGCTGCCGGGGGGCCGCTTGTGGCCTCTGACAGCCCATTGCTCAGGGCTTGCCAGCGCCCCAGCCCCTCAGGGGCTGCCCCAGCCCGGCCAAGCTGCCCGGCAGCAGCGCCGCAGGCCCACAGCAGCTGCAGAGCAGCCCCATGCAGGGGCACCTGGGAGCCCTCAGCAAGGCAGCCAGCAGCACACGGGCAGGAGGACACGGATGGCGCTTCCTGCCTGGCACAGGGCTTGTGGCCATCTCCAGGCACCGCTCTGGCAGGGATCCCCGCAGCTGCGGCCCCTGCCCAGCTGCTCTGTGGGCAGCACAAAGGCTTCAGCAGAACCACCACAGGCCAAGGGGCTTCTGGCCATTTCCCCTTGCCCACTGCACGCCTGGGCAGCTGGCTGAGCACAAGCACCCATTTCATCCTCTTCCCCTATGCCCTGCAGACCCTGGGTAGCAAAAGAAAGCTCCTGGGAGTCTATGTATTATAACACACTATATTCATATACTAAAAAAAAAACAAACCAAACCAAAACAAAACAAAACAAAAAAAAACAAACAACAAAAAAGGAAAACAATCTTAAAGAAATGGAAAATTCCTGCTGGTTCAGGTGGCCTCAGCAGACAGAGCCTCTGGGATCAGCTCTCTGCAGAGCTCCAGCAGCGCAGCCAGCCGAGCCCCGACAGACGAGGCCGCGTCCTCCATGCCCTGCGGAGCTGATCTTGCACCCTCTGGAAGACGGAATATTGCTCACTCCGTAGTGCCTGGAGGACATACAATGTTTCAAGAGCCACAAATGACAGGGCACTACTCGTGTCCTCCGTCAGGTGTTTAAGGGCTGAAAGAGAAAGGGACAGAGCCATGGTCAGATCCCAGATCTGAGGGAACCAGGGGAGAGCCTCCTGCAAGGGAATCCCAGCTGGCTCCAGCCATGGCCAGGAGGGAGCAGGGACCAACGGGACCAGCCCGAAGCTCCTGGCCACAAATCCCCCACGTGGCCCTGAAATCTCTGTGTGCTCTGCCCACATCGCCCCTCGTCCGCACAGGGAGCAGAACCCTCCAAAGCCGGGGAAGGGCTTGCCTCTCCCACCGCCAGCCCTGCGCCAGCCCGCTGCCCTCACTCACTGTTGCAGATGAGCCAGAGCTCTTGCTGCTGCCCCCTCAGGTGCCGCCCGGCCATGCCTGTGAACACAGAGCCTGTCACGGCGCCGGCGGCACAGCTCCCTGCCAGCGGCGCTGCCGGCGCTGTGGCCACACGGGCTGCTGGCCCGGCAGGGCTCAGCCCGGCCCTTGCCGCACGCTGCCGGCCCAGGGCACGGCTGCCAGAGGGCAGCAGCAGCAATGCCCAGGCCAGGCGGGGCTCCACGGCGCCGGGCCCGGCTGGCGCTGCCGGGGCAGCAGGCGGGGCCGGGGCCGAGTTGCGACGGGCCGGGCCAGGGAGGGAGCCCGGGCTCGGGGCTCACCGATGATCCTGACGGCCGCCTCTCGCAGGGGCTCCTGTGGGCTCTGCAGGTAGCGCAGGGCCCGGTGCATGTGCTCGGCCGCTCTGCTCCTGTCCTCTGCCAGCTGCAGGGAGCGGCAGGAGGGCAGGGTTGGCGCGGGTTCAGCCCCTGGGCCGGGCGCTGCCTGCGCCCAGCCCCGCCTCCCCTGGCCGCACAGCCCTGAGGCGCGGCCAGCAGCCGCTGGCCAAGGGCTCCCGAGGGCAGGGGCAGAGGGCCGGCTGCTGCCCGGGAAGCCGCGGTGCCGGCCCGCAGCCCCGCCGGGCCAGGGCTCCATGGGCAGCCGGCTCGGGCCCACGGGAGCCTGGAGAAGAGCCCGCACGGCCTCTGGCTGCAGCAGCGGGCAGGGGCACAGCTGCCAGCCCCGCACACTGAGCACCGCCCTCAGGGGCCTTCTCCATGCTGAGGCTGGGGCTTGCAGGCCATCCTTACCAGGCAGTCGCTGAACTTCCACAGCTTCTGGCTCTTCACCAGTCTTTCAAGATCCCTCCTCTTCAGGAACTCGGCCACACGAAGCAGTGTTTCCTGAGAAGCCTGGAGAGCAGCAGAAACGAGGAGATGGCCCCACAGCCCAGGGCACAGGAGCCACAGCCTGGAGGAGACTGCAGCCCAGCAGGTGCAGGGCAGGAAGCAGCCGAGCCCCCTTGCCAGGAGGACAGCAGCAGCCCATGAGTCCTCACCTGTGCCACACGCTGATTCTCATCATGGCAGTGGAAGTAGAGTGGCAGCAGGCTCTGGCACAGGGGTGTCTTCAGGGCCTTTTTTTCCCTTTCCTGTGGAAGAGTCACCAATGTTCGGAAGAGCAGTATGGAGAGCAGCTGCACCTGGCTATTGTCCTGTATGAAAGGAAGAGAAAAAGACATCAGCATTGGCTGCACGGGGCTCAGCTTGGCACAGGGCTGCAAATCCACAGGACACAAAGTGTCCGGGCAGCACCCAGTGGCTGTGGCTGGGAGCAGTGAGCCTTACGTGGTCAAAGAGTGGCAGCAGCGCTTCAAGCAGCTGCAGTGTGATGGGGCTGGGCAGCAGCATGTCATTGTCCAAGATGATAAGGCTGAGTAGCATGACTGTCATGCTAACTATCTCTCCATCTGCATACCACAGAGGCTCCACAAGACTTTCAATCAGGCTCCACATTTTTTCGGTCTGTTTGAATACAGGTTTGAGAAATTCCATCCTGCTGCTGCAGGGCCCAGAGGCCATAGGCCTGTCCTGGAGCACTCGGGCAGCTGAACTGGGAGGCAGAAGAGCTGGGAGCAGCTGCCCCAGCACCCAAAGCCCAGCCAAGCCCAAGTGACTGCATTCCCCAGCTGACCCTCAGCCACTGCCCCCTTCTCACCATTGAGGGCTCCTCAATGAGCTTGAGAAGGGCTCTGAGTGCCAGCTGACACTTCTCCCTGCTCTTGCTCCTCAGCTGCCTGGACAAGATTTCCAGGACTCTGTTAACACCACATTCACTCAAGTCCAGGCACTCGAGGACCTGAAAGGCACAGGGCAGTGACAGGGAGCTGGCCGGCAGGAGCCCGGAGCCGCACAGGGCTGGGCCCAGGCAGCAGCACAGGGCACGGGCACCGTCCTGGCAGCTGTGGCTGTGAGAGGGCAGAGAGCTGGGAGGCAGCTCAGCCAGGCAGTACTGGCCATCAGGCTCACCTCCACAAGGAACGCCAGGGCAGGCAGTTCCCAGCGGGGCTCCTGTGTGCTGAGCAGCCGGAGCAGGTAGCGAGCGATCCGGGACCGCAAGGGGGTAGAGACACAGCACATCTCCCTGGCAGGAGAAAAAGTAATCACGACTGTGGGCCAGGGGGACAAACCTCTGCCAGGACTGACTCACAGAGGTCTGGTCCTTCCCCAGCATC
The DNA here is from genome assembly GCA_009764595.1 of Geothlypis trichas. Classification (NCBI taxonomy): domain Eukaryota; kingdom Metazoa; phylum Chordata; class Aves; order Passeriformes; family Parulidae; genus Geothlypis; species Geothlypis trichas. The sequence continues at coordinate 24,635 of WSPJ01000168.1, forward strand.
CTGCAAGGGGCCCTGGGCTATTTGGGAGGCAGCTCCTTGTGGGCACCCTCCTCTCCCAGCCTTTTCCAGTCTGCTTGGCCATCCCTCCGTGACAAGGCCCTCTGGTCCACGACCTCGGGGACTCTGTGGACCTCCCTGAGCACAGAGCACAAATGTCAGAGGCAGCGGGGAGAAGGTGGTCTCACCTGGCCAGCAGACCCACAGCATAGTGGTGGGTGTCAGCACAGAGCAGCGTGTCCCAGCCACAACTGAGTTCCATTGCCTCCACCACATCCTTGTACTGCATTCGGCAGAGCAGGGACTTCAGGGTCCACACTGCAAACCTGAATGCACAGCAAAGCCCAGGTCGTGCTGGTAGTGCTGGCTCCTGCCCAGGGACATGGCAGGGACAGTAGGAGTGGGATGGAGCACCTGTTGGGGCTGGTTGCAAGGCCGTATCGCTCCTGGCATCCCTTCCAGAAGGCATCGACCTCCTCTGGCATATCCAGGGTGCTGAAGAACACTTGGAAGAGCAGATGCACAAAGAGGTGGGGGAAATACACTATCACTATATGTGGGACAGGGGGCACCTGGAGGATCTTCCACATCACCACGGTTGCCTGCAAAGGACAAAAACTCCTGAGACAGCGCTCAGTGCTGAGGTGTCCGTGTGGCAGGGCCTGAGCGTGGCAGGGGGAGGCCTGGAGAGACACAGGGGGAGCAAGGGGCTTGTTGGGCCTGAAGCTGCCCCCGGGCCAGGTTTCAGGCCAGCACCTGAGGCAGGGAGATGCAGTGGGAGAAGGAGGATGGAGAGCTGCTGGAGAGGCGGCCTTGGGGCCAACAATGGTCAGTTGCAGAAACTCACAGCCAGGGCAAAGACACCCGTTTTGTCCCCATCAGAGGTGCACGTGCTGTGCTCTGGCCAGCTCCCCAGCACATCCAGGAGTATCAGCTGCACTGGCTCCGCAGTCCTAGGCGAGCACATGATGCTCTTCCACATGGTCAAAGCAGCTCTGTGGGGTTAGAGCTCTGTCTCAGGGGGATCTCAGACATGGCACCATGGCCTGGGCAGCAGTGGGGACCTGAGCTGGCTGCCAGCTCTGCCTCTGCCCACTGGCCCTCACCAGCAGCAGCCAGGCAGCCCAGCCCGGTGGGGACAGAGCCCTGAGGGGGGGCAAGGGAGCATGGCAGCAGGCTCGGGGGCTGACGTGCCAGGGCTGGGAAAGGCAGCAGCCAGAGGGCCCTGGAAGTCTCTGTTGGTCAGATACCTGGGCCAGGCTGTACAGGGTGATGGGCTGGGGAAGCCTGAGCCCTCTGGGCAGGTGGGCCCCATACCTGTCACAGGACGGGGCCACACGCAGGAGTGTCATGGCTACGTCAGCGGGCTGTGCTTTGGTGAGATTCAGCAGGGTCCTGTTCAGCCTGTGCTCAGCAAACCGATTGGCCAGGAGCCACTGGTGGATGTACCTGACTAGGGCGGGCACCTGGAGAAGGCACAGGGAGACTTGCAAAGCTGCCAGAGGGAGCAATGTCCCCAGGGTCCCCAGAGAATGCTTCCCTTCGCACCACACTGCCATGGCCTCAAGGAGTTACAATGACCAGCAGGCGTGGCTTGGGAGGCCAAGCAATTCCTGGGAGGATCAAACCCTGGCCACAGGCTGCTTACTTGCTTTGGACTGGAAAAGCCCTCCTCTACGAGCATATCCAGCAGGGCAGCACTGGTCTTGGTTTTGAAGATGTGCGAATATGCTCTGAGCCCAGTGCCCATGGGACTGGTCTCTTCCTCCCGAATTCTCTTGATGAATTTGTAAACCAGCTGTAGGAGAAGGGCAAGAAGGCAGGGATGTTGCACGGAATGCTCCAAGCGTGGTGCCAACAGGCCCAGCCCAGGTGGGGGTGGCTGCAGGTACCTGCGCTGTTCTGCGGAAGAGGCCACGGCTGGATTCCTGCTCCTGTGTGCGCTCCAGGGCTGCACCTGGCAAAGAGCGAGCACAGCCAGAGCTGAGGGGCTGCGGGAGAGGCCGGAGAACACAGCCCAGCCCTGCACTGCCCAGGCAGGGAGAGCCCCGGGATGGCCCAGGGGATGGAGCATGGCCACTGCCGGCTGTCTGCCTGGTCCCTCTTCTGTCCATGGGCAAGTTCCCCGGGGGATGGGATGGGATGGGATGGGATGGGATGGGATGGGATGGGATGGGATGGGATGGGACGTCACCAAGCTGGCTGCAGGCACCAACCCTGTGGACCAGCTCTGCCACTCACCCTCCTGTGGTGGCTCGAATGGCACCACCTCTTCAGTCTTCTGTACTGAGGCAGGTCCAGAGCCTTCTTCCTCCTCCTCCACCCTGGCCAGCTTGGACACTCTTGGGGGCCTCTGCTCCACATCTTCACCCCTGTTCCATTCTGACCATGGGAACATCCCCAGGAGATGGGATGGGATGGGATGCTATGGGAAGCAATGTCGCCCAGCTGGCTGCAGGCACCAGCCCTGTGGACCAGCTCTGCCACTCACCTTCCTGCAGCTGCTTGAATGGCACCACCTCTTCAGTCTCCTGTGCTGGGGCAGCTCCAGGGCCTTCTTCCTCTTCCTCCACCCAGGCCATCTTGGGCATTCTCGGGGGTCTCTGCTCCATGTCAGTGACTGGATTTGTGGCTACTTGCAGGAGAGATGCCTCAGAGAAGCTCCGAGTCAGCAAGTCCTGCAGTGGTGCCTGGAAGGCACCTTCAAGAGAGAAACCTCAGGAAGGCTACAGGACAGCAAGTCCTGCACTCTGGTCTACTGGGCTCCAGCCACAAGGACAGGAGACTCCTGTCAAGGATTGTGTCTGGCCTCGAGGGCACTGGTAGCAGGGATGGGAGATGCCTCTGGGGCACCAAGTCCCATGCTCTGCCCTCGAGGGCACCTGCAGAAAAGAAGCCTCGGGAGGGTCACGGGTCAGCAAGTCCTGTGGTCTGGCCTCGAGGTCAGTGCAGGAAAAACGCCTTGGAAAGGCTCCGGGTCGGACACGAACAAGCGCGCTGTGCGGGGGCTCCTCACAACACCGCTCTGTCCCGTCGCGTGCTCCGAGCACTGTGGCCTGCTCCTGTCACCGGCAGCTCCTGTGTCAACGCGTGTCACAAAGGGCCCTTGGACACCCGTTCTATGCCACAGTGACCGTGCTGCACCGTGTCACAAAGGGCCCCTGCCCACACTTCCCCCTGCCCTGGGGCCGCCCCCAGCCCACCCAAAGTGGCCCAGGCTGGAAGGAATGCCTGGCCCTAGATGTCTAAGGCAGCCTGACAGGGACACCTGGCCCCCAGTGTCTAAGGCAGCCTGATAGAGCCCTGCTCTGCGGGCTCAGGGCAGCAGAAGGAGCCCCCAGGGCTGCTGACGCAGCCGCGCTGGGAAGGGCACGGGGGCTTCCAGGGAAGCTGGCACGGCCTCGTTGGGACACGTCCCGGCCCGTGGCCATCCTAAAGCCGCGGGTGTGACACGCACAAGGAACGTGTGGGCCCGGGCACCAACGCTGCTCTGAGCCCTGGGGCCCGGGCAGCGCTGCCATCAGCAGCTGTGGCAGAGTCCCTTCCCAAGCAGAGCTGCCACCCCCCGAGCCCTGGCAGCGCTGGTGCCTGGGGTCTCCTGCCCCAGAGACCTGTGCCCCCGGGGGGCTTCTGTGCCACAGGGAGCCAAAGCCCACGTGCATGGGGGGCTGATGGCAGGAGCACCTGGAGCAACTGCTGGCAACACTTGGTCTCTGTCAGAAGCTCTTACTCCATGCTGGAATTATTTTCTCATTGAAGTAATTTTCTGCACCACAAAAACATCTTTGCCATGAAGACACAGAAGAATCTGGCATTAAGGAATCCTCACTTCAGGAAAGTTTTACTTCCCATTGCTCAGCTCAAGTAGTTCCAAAATTTGCAAACTTCCCAAATTTATTGGGATGGCCTGAGAATGTGACTGCTCTACAAGTTTGTGTCCCATCCTGAAGCAGCAACTCATTTGCCTTATCATCCATTGAATGTCACTTTACTGAACATAACACTACACAGAGCCAAAAAGAAGACCATTCTTTGATTTGCAAATGGATTTTGATAAAGGTGATAATATCCTAATTTTCTTAAGGAATAAAAGCTCCCAAGGAATGAAAGACCACTCAGTGTTACAACAGTAGCCCAAACAAATGAGTAGATGGCAAAAGGGCTAATCATCCCCCAGTACAGATATCTAAGTGGCCAATAAGCACAGCTCTCCCCTCTTGTTCCCTGCAGGGGAAACAGGACCATGAATAGAAATAGTCACAGATATTCTTTCTGCCCTCCACAACCAAAGCTGTGCCAAAGCACTGATGCTGCCTTCAAACTGATTCAAATTCCAGCCCAGACCTCTCACCTTCCAGACAACTCCTTCCCCAACACGCCCTCCAACACCCACCCCCCCAAACTCCCACACAGAAGCCCTCAACACCACACCAGGAGCCCCAGCTGTGCCCGTCCCTCCGCAGAGCTTTCCCACCCTCCAGCAGAGCCCCTGGTTCCCTGCATGTGCCGTGGGATGGCACTCAGGAGGATCTGCTCCAAGGCCTTCCCTGGCAGCAAAGCCAGGCTGCCAGGCCCATGGTTCCTGGATCATCCTTCCCAGCGAGCCTCCCAGTGCACGGCTGCTCCATGGGCACATCTGCACTCAGCTCGGACTGCTCCACTCAACCAGGGCTGCTGGGAAAGGATCCAGAGCAGCCTGGCAAGCTCTTTCTGCAGCTCCCTCTTCACTCCTGGGGCAGGTAGAACATTGCACAGGAAAGCAGCTGGTGCCACAAGGAGTGGGCAGCATCAGGCAGCTCTGGGGAGGCCCCTCAGGACTGCTGTATCCTGAGGGAACACTGCTGGCCATCCCCTGTGTGTATCTGCAAAAGCTTCAAATCAGCTGCCTCAGCTTCCAGGGCCTCTCTTGGCCAGCATCCTGAAGAGGGTGCAGGGCTGCTGCTGGGACCCAGCAGGACAGGTCTCGCTGCCCCGTGTCCATGGAGCAGCCCTGACACAGCCAGGGCCATCCCGAAACCAGGCAAACGCTCACGTGTCAGCAGAGAGGAGCAAGGAGCACTGGGCTGCTCTCCGGGGATCTCAGCTGGGCTCACTCCACAACCATTTCACACCCCCATTTTAAGGCCGGCTGATGCCCAGCTGCCAGAAATGCCTACCTTGATCTCTCCAAAATGCGCAGGGAGAGCCAATGAGCAGGACACATTTGGAGGCCTTTTCTGAGGCCGGGGAGACACCAAGATCTGCCAAGGCTCTTCACGCTGCCTGGCCCACACAGCCCAGCTCTGTGCTGGCCCTGGGCCACAGCAGCTCCCACCAAGCAGGAGGAAAATGCATTTTCCAAGACTTGAAATACAGCAGACAGGGAAGATGAAAAAATTGTGTGCATAAAGGTCTTTTAATTCACAGCTCTCACAGAGAGCTTTGGAGCTTGTGGCTGGACAGAGATGCTCCTGCTGACACCTCTGTCCAAATGGGGTAGCACATCCTGCTGTAGGTGCTTGGCTTGGTTTCCACAGGTCCAGGCGGATGCCAAACCTGCTCTTCACTGCCTTCTCTCTTGCCCTGCCCCTCTGCCAAGTGCAACGGGCCTCAAGGACTGAAACGACCACAGAGAGCCAAAGGGGGACACTCGCATCTGCCTCACTGGGAGCTCCCTGGGAAGCACTTTCCTTGAGAAGCAAGCCCCTTTCCTCCAAAGGCATTTCCCCAAAGGTGTGGCTTTCCTGGGGAACACCAAAAAACTCTTTAGAAACGCTGGCAAGGCTGAATGACTTCAGATCTTTTCAGGACAGGCACTCCAGCTCTAGCTCCTGTTGTAGTGTGTTAATTTAGTTTGTTTTATTGCTCCCCTAATTTGTATTGTTTCCCCCTTATATTTTGAAAATGGTTCTGTCCTCAGGCTCCCTTCCCGCCACCGACCTATCAGTCACTCTGTATCCTTAGTTACTCCCGCCACCCCACCTGTCAATTGCATAAGTTACATAATTCCTCCTCCCTTTTTCTCCCTTATATGTATGCTTATTCCCCTCCCTGGGCCCAGTCAATCACTCCCTGCTCCTTCCCAGTTTCCAGAATGTTCGCCCTCTTGGGAGCAGTGATTGGCTGTGGTCCCGGGGCCCCTCCCTCACTATGTTTTAATTCGTTCCCATGGAATGTCAGTTGTGTTCAGTTCACTCCTCTGTTGTTCCTTATTGGTCCCTTGTAAACCCCTCCCTATGTAACCTCCCCCTATATCATCTTGTTTCTCCCTCCCCTCGGGGTCACTTGCTGGGGGTCCTCCCTGTTGTTACTCCTTGGGGTTGCTCCCTGGATGTCACCTCGGGTTTATCAATAAACTTGCTTCGTCCCCAGTGAGTGTCCAGACTCCTGCCTCGTCCGTGTCGCAGCGCCAGCAGTCCGTCGTGAGGTCAGCCCGAGGCCATTCGCTGCCGAAGGGACCCACTAGTGCAGCTAGAGTGTTGGCCACTCTTTGCTAGCCGGACGCTTGACCTTTAGGCCGACACCGCTGCAAGCTCCTATTCCCCCAAGTGAATTTCCAGGTGCAGGTTCAGAGGTGCAGCCCCAGGCCCTCTACAAACACAAGCTGCCCGCTGCCTCTTCACCCACCTCAGCTCCTGCCTGCGCTCACGGCAGCAAAACCAGGCTGTTCCTGGCCAGGGACCAGAGCCCTGTTCCTGCAGGATGCTCTTGCCAGCACCTTCCAGGACTCTCTGCTGGGCACACAAAGCTTTTCATGCCTGCTCCCAACAGGCTTTGGAACGCAGAGCACAACCTGGCTGGCTCTGCCACCAGCACAGCCCAAACACAGGCGGAGGAAGAAGCAGCAGGGGCTGTTTTGCGGCCATGCCCAAGAGAGACTGGGAGCGTGCCCTCCCTCTGCTCTCCCTTGCTTGGCTTTCTGCCTGGGTCTGAGCCTGGGGCTGCCATTCCTCACTTGTGGGGAGCAGAAGCACAGCCAGGATCCCGGCACTGCCTGACAGTGCTCCAGGCACCGGCACAGCCATGTGTCCAAGTCTCGGGCACCGTGCTGCTGCTTCATTTGCCCTTAGGCACACCCAGAGCTCCCTGCTAAGCCCGGATGTTCTCTCGTTCTGCCCTCTTCCTCATCCTGTGCAGGGATGGAGCACTGCTGTGCTTTCAGGAAGCTATTCTTAAAAACTTCCAGCATTCCAAGCTCCTTTACCCTCCATGGATGCTTGCTGTAGAATCCCTCTCAGCTGGGTTCAGAGCATCCTCAGGCTGGCTCTCCCAAAATCCAGGGGCTCTGAGGTGCTCAGCAAGATGTGTAACTGCACAGTGCTGTAGAACTGGACCTTCAGCACAGGAACCTTTCCAGCCTGACCTGCCCTTGTTCCTCTGTGTCTGTGCACAAAACACGGCATGGGAGAGAACGGCAGCAGGGCAATGTGTGTCCAGGGTCCCAGATTTGCTTCAGCTTCACAGGGATGCAGGCAAAGTGAAGAATTGAAACCGTTTATTAATGAAAGGCGAAGCAAAGGGATGAGCTGGGTGGGAAAAAAAGGGAATGGGCAGGGTCAGAGGGCTGGAGGGAAGAGCTGTCAAAAGGGAGGGATAGTGGAGAGAAAAAATGGGGATGGGCAGGGTCTGAGGGCTGGAGGGAAGAGGGCTGAAGCCACAAGAACTGTGCCCAGCATCAGCTGTGCCAGGACTTCCAGCAGCGCTGGGAGGTGATGTCCTCTTGAGTGTCTCCTGGTGCTTTTCTCGGGACTCTGGTTCACTGGATCCAGAAGGTGTCCCTAATTCTTGAGCTCTTTGCGGAAACTTGGCTTGATTTTCCAGGTCACAGCAGGATGGGCTGGCATGTTGTCCTCCTGGCTCGAAGGGCTGAAAGACAGCGGAACAGAGCATGGCAACAGCCCGGGTCTGAGGGAATCCTACAAGGCCTTCTGAATAGGGCCATCCCACCCAGAATAGAGTAGGAGAGATTGGAATCAGCTGGGAGGTACTTGCCATGACTCCCCCACGTGGCCCTGAAATCTCTGTGTGCTCTGCCCACATCGCCCCTCGTCCGCACAGGGAGCAGAGCCCAACTGCAGCCAGGGCAGGACTTGCAGCTCCCCCGGCAGTTCCCACTGTCAGCCCGCTGCCCTCACTCACCGTTGCAGATGAGCCGGAGCTCTTGCTGCTGCCCCCTCAGGTGCCGCCCGGCCATGCCTGCGAACACAGAGCCTGTCACGGCGCTGGCGGCACAGCTCCCTGCCAGCGGCGCTGCCTGGCGCTGTGGCCACACGGGCTGCTGGCCTGGCAGGGCTCAGCCCGGCCCTTGCCGCACGCTGCCGCCCAAGGGCACGGCTGCCAGAGGGCGGCAGCAGCAATGACCAGGCAGGCGGGGCTCCACGGCGCCGGGCCCGGCTGGCACTGCCGGGGCAGCAGGCGGGGCTGGGGCCGAGCGGGCCGGGGAGGGAGCCCGGGCTCGTGGCTCACCTATGAACCTGATGGCTGCCTGTCGCAGGGACTCCTGTGAGCTCTGCAGGTAGCGCAGGGCCCGGCACAGGTGCTCGGCGCTCTGCTCCTGTCCTCTGCCAGCTGCAGAGAGCGGCAGGAGGGAAGGGTTGGCGTGGGCTCAGCCCTGGGCCGGGCGCCCCGGCCTCCCCTGGCCGCACAGCCCTGAGGCGCGGCCAGCAGCCGCTGGCCAAGGGCTCCCGAGGGCAGGGGCAGAGGGCCGGCTGCTGC
>WSPJ01000169.1:0-33001 GCA_009764595.1 Geothlypis trichas
CCCACTGCTTCTTTATTGACTGGAAAAGAAAGAGGAGGTTCCTGGGCTTTTTCATCTTTAACATCTGTGTTTCACAGAGGTGTGTTCAGTATCTCAGTGGTTTAACAGATTGTCAGTTACACAAAAAGATTTGTATTACTTTTTAAAATTCTTCTCATGTCAAACTACGAAAGACGTTCAATCAACAAAAAACACTTCTCAAAGAATTGACTTGGCCAATTAAACTTCACAAACTCTAAACCTTTTCAAATTAATGTTTATCAAAATTTGCATGATCATAACAACAGAAGAAGATGACCCAGAAAGAGAGAAGGACAAAAAAGATACAGAGAGGCACACACACAGCTGCCAACTCCTGGATTCCAGCACTGTTCACATGGAAATTACAAGAGGAGGTAGGGCCAAAATGTGTGCTTGCCTTGTGGTCAGCCTTCAATACCCTTTGGTCTTGCTGGGCCCTTCCCCCAGGTGGGGCTTGGGCTCATTTGGTCCCTCAGGAGCTGGGCTGGGGCTGCAGAGGTGGCTGTGGAGCATTGCCTGTGCTGTGCCAGGGACTGGCAGCCACTGCTGGGCTGGGATAGAGGCTCTGGGGGGATTGGGGCTCCAGGGCAGGACAGGGCTGGACCTGCCCCTTCCTCCCCCATACATGAAATGTTTTGAGCCAACAATCTCCTCCAGTCTGTCACAATGGGGAATGTTGGAGGTGAAATCCCATTTCTGGCTATGGGCATCTGGACTAGAAGGACAGTTCTTTTCCATAGCAAGTAAAGCATTGAGCCCCAGTGTTTGGAAGGCAGATGAGAAAAGACTCTCAACATGCCAAGGTCAACTGGACCAGTAAGGAGGCCCAGGAGGCCAAAGCAGCCAGACCTGTTCCATATTCTGTTAGTTTTATGGTGCCCTATAGTGTCACAGTGACACCTTGGTTCCATGAGGCCTTACAGTGTCACAATGGTCTCCGTGGTTCCCCAGGCCCCACAATGTCACAGGACTCCTCTGTACCATGAGCCCTGCAATGTCACAATGGACCTTTGGACCCTGGGGGTTTGTGGTGTCACAATGGTCTCCTTTGGCTCCACACTGTCACAATGGATCACTGATGATATCAGGCCTTGCAATGTCACAGTGGACCTTTGGTTCCAGGCAGCTCTGCAATGTCACAAAGGCCTCTTGGGGTCATCAGGCCCCACAGTATCACAATGGTCCTCTTGGTTCTGTGGAGACTCCCAGGGTCACAATGGTCTCCGCGATTCCATGAGAGTCCTCTGTGTCAGAATGGTCTTCTTGGTGCCATGGTGCCCCACAGTGTCACAATGGCCTCTTGGTTCTATGAGGCTGTGAAATGTCTCCCTGTGGTTCCATGAGGCCTTGCAATGTCACAATGGATCTTTGGTTCCATGAGGCCTTGCAATGCCACAATGGCCCCTTGGTTCCATGACACCCCAAAGTACCATAATGGTCTCCACAGTTCCACGAGGCCCTGTGGTGTCACAATGGATCCTTGGAATAATGGAGCCTCTCAGTGTCACAATGATCCCTGCATTCCATGGAGCCACACAGCATCAGTACGGTCCCCTTAGTTCCATGAGGCCCAGCAATGTCACAGTGCTCTCCATGATTCCATGAGACCCCTCAGTGTCACAATGGTCCCTTGGTCTCACAGGGCCCCACAGTGTCACAATGCTCCCTTGGTTCCATGGGCCCTGTGCTGCTGCATTCCCCCTCCCCTTCTCAGCCCGCCCTGCCAGCTGAGAAATGCTCCTTGGGGCTCGGCCTTGGCCAACAGCCCCTGGGCTCAGCTCCTCTGCAGCTCATCACAAACACTGTCTGCTCCAGCCACTGCTGCTGCCCAACCAGCTCCTGCTTTCTGCAGGAGCAGCCCTGGGAACTGCTTTTGTTCCCTCAGTGGCACAACATCCCTGTTCTCACACTGCCAAAGAAAGCTGTTGGTGCCCAGTGCGGCCAGGATGAACCATGGCTGGGACTGAAGCCCCTCTCTTGGGGCCCTGCAAACAGCGCTCCAAAAGGAGCCCTTGGAGCTCTCCTGGGCCAGCCACTCCCTCTGAGTGGGGCCTCTCCCAGCCGGGAACTCTCCCGTTTGCTGCACTCGGGGATCCCCAACAACGACAGAGCCTGGGCCGATCCCCCCACTCCTCCAGGCTCAACCCTTCACCCGCTGGGGAGATGCCAAAGGATCCACAGGGAGCATTTCCTGCCCTCAGGGGAATTTCTCCCAGGTGCCTTGCACTGACTCTTTGTGTCTGTGTGCACACAGGAGTGCCTGTGCTGGGGAAATGTGGCAGAAATGCTGCTCTCTGAGGGGTTTGAGTGCCTTGGATCGCTGAGTCAGTCAGGCCTGTAAGTGAGGTTAAGTCATGAGGTCTCAGTGAAGTTAAATGCTGCTTAAAGCTGTTCTTTTCCTAAGTTGTTATGTTTAATATAAATTATAAGCTAAGTTAGACATTTTTAAGAGTTATTCCTCTGTTAAATTGCAAAGTCATACGTTACAACTTAGGTTAAATACTGTTACGCTCTGTTCTTTTGCTAAATTGTCAAGTTGAAGGTATCAGTTAAAGTTAAGGCATTAAGTTCAGTCCTGTTCAGTTTGAGCTCTGTAAAGCTTTTGGGCCATATTCCTTTTATCCTTGCCCTCACTGTCCTTGTGTTACACACACACAGGGACCGTTCTCAGTTCATATTTGGTTTGGTTGCCTGGATTTTGTTCAGTTTTGTTGTTGCTTTGTTTCCTTTCTCTGCCCGAAGTGTCCAGTCAGGTGCAGAGTGACTCTTGCCAAGGAACTTTGTGCTGCTGTCCCTTAATATTCAATCTGGTTTTTGCTGATCCCTTGCTGGGGATTTTTTTCCGCGCTCTCAAGGCCTCATTGGTAAGAGGGTGAAGGAGCCCTGGCCCAGGCTCTGGCCCTGGGGGACACGAGGACGCTGCCGGGGGTCCCTGTCCCCCTGTGCCACCCCCAGGGCTCCGGCCCCCCGTCCCCGTGTCAGGCTCTGGGGTCGATCTCGTGGAACATCCTCTGGGGGAGGCTGCGGGGCCGGGGGCGGGGGGACCCGGGGGGACAGGGGACCCCGCTGTGCACGAGCAGGGTTGGACTGCTCTGGGGGGAGCTGTGAGGGGGGCCGGGGCAGAGTGACCTCCCCAGCGACCTCACACAGCCCCTGTGATGTCACACAGCCCCTGTGATGTCACAGAGCCCTTGTGACGTCACAGAGCAGCCTTTGGGATGTCACTCTGGAATATCATGCAGCTGCACTTTGATGTCACAAAAGATGCTGTGATATCACAGAGTCACCATGTGATGTCACAGTACAGTCTGTGATGTCACAGCCTGCTCTGTGATGTTACTCAGTCACCAAATGATGTCACAACCCACTCTCTGACATCACAGAGAGACCCTCTGTGATGACAGAGTCTGCTCTATGGCCTCACACCCCACTCCATGACATCACAGCCAGCTCTGTTTTGTAACAGTCCCTTCAGTGATGTCACAAAGCCCTCTCTGTGATGTCATGTGTCTCTGCCACTCTGTTATGTCACAGCACACACTTTGACCTCACAGCCTGCTCTGTGATGTCACAGTATCCCCTCTATGATGCTGTAGCTGCTCAATGACCTTTCACAACAAACTCTGAGATGTCATAGCCCAATCTGTGACCTCACACAGCCCACTCTGTGCTGTCACACAGCCCCTTGCTGACATCACAGCTGCTCTGTGCCTCTATGACACAGCCACAGAGGTGCTGCTGTGACACAGCCCCCTCTGGGCCATGTCACAGCCCCTGCCAGTGCTGAGCCCCTGTGAGCTCTGTCTGTGCCCTGCTGGTGTCCCTGAGGGGCCCTGGCAGTGGCCCAGCCCTGCTGGGCTGTGCACAGGAGCTGCTCCTGGCCAGAGCTGTCTCTCTGCAGCGCTGCCCTTGCCAGGAGCTGCCTCTGGGCCAGGAACCCGGCCCAGCTCAGCAGCACAGACACAGCACAAGGACTGTAATGACCCTCTGGGGCTGTGGTGCTCTTTGCATCAGACTCAGTCCCTCACAGTGTGCTCAAAGAAATTCTCAAGAACTCAAAGTCAGATTGAAACATGGGAGTCTTCTTGAAGAGTTAATGGATCCCGATGAAGGACAGGACTGAGAAAGTGTCTCCAGGTTCCAGGTGGAGCAGAACACTGGTGGCAGTGATGGCAGGTGGGGACAAGCAAGGGAAAGGTGTCTCTGATGTTGAGCAAACCTGTGCCTCTGTCCCTGCAGGCTGTCAGCATCCCCCGGCTGCCCCACCTGGCTGGGCCCTTCCTTTGCTGACAGCTCTGCCTCCTGCCTGCCTCTGCCTGCCCACACAAAGCCTTGGGCTGCTCCAGGCTCCTTCTGGGGGATGTGCTGCACCACAGCCCAGCCCTGGCAGGGAAATTTCTTTCTCCTGGTGTCCAGCCTGGGCCTTCCCAGCTGCCCTTGGCATTAATTCTTTCTCTCTCTGGCTGTTCTCTACTATGTCAAAAAGATCCACCACCTCTGAAACCATCCTTCAGTCCCTCCCAGGGCTCTCCTCTGCTGTCCTTACTGTCTCCACCCCACTGAGCACAGAGCTCCTGTGTCCCTGTAGATTGGTCAAGTGCTTGAGGCCAGGAGAATGTGGACAAGAGGGACAGTTCTTTTCCATAGGAATGAAACCACAGAACCCCATGGTTTGAAGGCAGATGAGAAGCAGTCACCAGAGGCCACGGCCAGACAGACCTGTCTGTCCTTGCAGCTTTTGTCTGAAAGTAACCCTTGGATATTTGGGGAGTTTTGGGGGGGGGAATTCCATTTCAGCCAATGGTTGCTGGACTGGAATTACAGTTCTCCATAGGAAGAAAAGGGTGGAGCCCCAGTGTTTCAAAGGCTGATTAGAGGTGGCCCCAAGGAGGCCATGGTAAGTAAGAGTTCTTTGAGGTCACAGTTTGGGCTATGACATCGCAGAGTTTGTTGTGTGAGGTCATTGAGCAGCTACACAATCATAGAGGGGACTGTGTGACATCACAGAGAAGGCTGTGACATCATGGCATGGCTGTATGTCATCATAGAGCAGGCTGTAAGGTGAAAGAGTTCACTGTGCCATTACATAGTGGCAGTATGACATCACAGAGATGGTTTTGTGACATCACTGAGGAGGTTGTGACATCACAGAGTTGTCTGTGACATGACAGAAATGCTATGTTACATCAGAACATTAATGTTTTAATTAATCGTGACATCATAACATGGGCTGTGACATCACATGGGGCTGTGTATATCTACAGGAGGCTGTAAGAACTCACAGGGTGACTATGTGACATCACAGGTTGTTGTATGATATCACAGAGAGGACTGTGGGACATCACAGAGTAGCTGTGTGACATCACAGGGGCTGTGTGAGGTCACTGGGGAGCTCACTCTGCCCCAGCCCCCCTCACAGCTCCCCCCAGAGCAGTCCAACCCTGCTCGTGCACAGCGGGGTCCCCTGTCCCCCCGGGTCCCCCCGCCCCCGGCCCCGCAGCCTCCCCCAGAGGATGTTCCACGAGATCGACCCCAGAGCCTGACACGGGGACGGGGGGCCGGGGCCCTGGGGGTGGCACAGGGGGACAGGGACCCCTCGGCAGTGTCCCCGTGTTCCCCAGGGCCGGAGCCTGGCCCAGGGCTCCTTCACCCTGTTACCAACGAGGCCTTGAGAGCGCTGAAAAAATCCCCGGCAAGGGATCAGCAAAAACCAGATTGAATATTAAGGGACAGCAGCACAAAGTTCCTTGGCAAGAGTCACTCTGCTCCAGATTGGACACTTCAGGCACACCAAGGAAACAAAACAATAATAAAACCAAACCAAATCCAGGCAATCAAACCAGAAATGAACTGAGAAATATCCCTGTGTGTGTGTGTGACAAAAGGACAGTGAGGGCAAGGTTAAAAGGAAAACGGCCTTAAGCTTAACAAGCCTCATACCTAACAGGACTTAACTTACACCTTAACCTTAACTCATACATTAAACATCAGAGTTTAGCAAAAGAACAGCACTTAACAGTACTTAACCTAATTTAAAACCTATGACTTAGAAATTTAACAGAGGAATAATACTTAACAATATTCAACTTAACTAATAAATTAAACATAACGACTTAACAAAAGAAAAACCCTTAACAGCATTTAACTTTGTTTAGACCTCATGACTTAACCTTTCTTACTGATAACTGGATATCTGACTGACTCAGCTATCCAAGGCACTCAAACCCCTCAGAGAGCAGCATTTCTGCCACATTTCCCCAGCACAGGCACTCCTGTGTGCACACAGACACAAAGAGTCAGTGCAAGGCACCTGGGAGAAATTCCCCTGAGGGCAGGAAATGCTCCCTGTGGATCCTTTGGCATCTCCCCAGTGGGTGAAGGGTTGAGCCTGGAGGAGTGGGGGGATCAGCCCAGGCTCCATCGTTGTTGGGGATCCCCGAGTGCAGCAAACGGGAGAGTTCCCGGCTGGGAGAGGCCCCACTCAGAGGGAGTGGCTGGCCCAGGAGAGCTCCAAGGGCTCCTTTTGGAGCACTGTGTGCAGGGCCCCAAGAGAGGGGCTTCAGTCCCAGCCATGGTTCATCCTGGCCGCACTGGGCACCAACAGCTTTCTTTGGCAGTGTGAGAACAGGGATGTTGTGCCACTGAGGGAACAAAAGCAGTTGCCAGGGCTGCTCCTGCAGAAAGCAGGAGCTGGTTGGGCAGCAGCAGTGGCTGGAGCAGACAGTGTTTGTGATGAGCTGCAGAGGAGCTGAGCCCAGGGGCTGTTGGCCAAGGCCGAGCCCCAAGGAGCATTTCTCAGGTGGCAGGGCGGGCTGAGAAGGGGAGGGGGGAATGCAGCAGCACAGGGCCCATGGAACCAAGGGAGCATTGTGACACTGTGGGGCCCTGTGAGACCAAGGGACCATTGTGACACTTTAGGGACTCATGGAATCATGGAGAGCACTGAGACATTGCTGGGCCTCATGGAACCAAGGGGACCGTACTGATGCTGTGTGACTCCATGGAATGTAGGGATCATTGTGACACTTAGAGGCCCCATCAAACCAAGGGTCCATTGTGACACCGAAGTGCCTCATGGCACCATGGAGACCATTATGGCACTTTTGGGGTTTCATGGAACCAAGGGGCCATTGTGACACTGTAAGACCCCATGGAGCCAAAGGTCCATTGTGACATTGCAAGGCCTCATGGAACCATAGGGAGACCATTAAGACACTTCACAGCCTCATGGAACCAAGAGGCCATTGTGACACTGAGTGGACTCATGGAATCATGGAGACCATTGTGACACTGCAGGGCCTTATGAAACCTAGGGGCCATTTTGACACTGCTGGACCCCCTGGAAACTAGTCACCATTATGGCACCATGGGACCCCATAAAAGCAAGGGAACACAGAACAGTTCTGGCTGGTTTGGCCTTCCAGGGGCCACCTGACTGGTTCAGCTGACCTTGGCATGTTGAAGGTCTCTTCTCTTCTGCTGCTATAACACTGGGGCTCTGTGCTTACCTCTCTATGGAAGAGATCTGTCCTCCTCCACAGACCCATGACCAGAATTACGATTTCACCTCCAAATGTCCTAATATCCAAGGTTTCTTCCAATTGGAATATTGCCAGGACAAGTCTGGCTGGCAGTGGCTTTGCAAGGGTCACTTCCCATCAGTCTCCAAAACACTGATGAAGGCTCCATACATTACTTCGTATTGGAAAGAACTGTCCTGCTTCTCCAGGGACCCATGGCCAACACTGGGATTCCATCTCTAAAATCCCCTAAAACCAAAGATGGCCCCCAGACAAAATCTTGCATATCTGACAAGTCTGGCTGTCCTTGGCCCAGTGAGGCTCTCACCTGACCTCCAAACACTGGGGCTCTGTTCTTTCCTTCCTATGGAAAAGAACTGTCCTTCTTGTCCAGGTGCCTCTGGTAAGAATTGTGTTCCACCTCAAACATTCCCTGTTGTGACAGACTGGAGGAGATTGTTGGCTGAAAACATTTCATGTGCTCGGGAGGAAGGGGCAGGCCCAGCCCTGCCCTGCCCTGGAACCCCAATCCCCCCAGAGCCTCTATGCCAGCCCAGCAGTGGCTGCCAGTCCCTGGCACAGCACAGGCAATGCTCCACAGCCACCTCTGCAGCCCCAGCCCAGCTCCTGAGAGACCAAATGAGCCCAAGTCCTACCTGGGGAAAGGGCCCAGGGAGACCAAGGGATATTGAAGGCTGACACAAGGCAAGCACACATTTTGGCCCTACCTCCTCTTGTAATTTCCATGTGAACAGTGCTGGAATCCAGGAGTTGGCAGCTGTGTGTGTGCTTCTCTGTATCTTTTTTGTCCTTCTCTCTTTCTGGGTCTCCTTCTTCTGTTGTTATGGTCATGCAAATTTTGATAAACATTAATTTGAACAGGTTTAGAGTTTGTGAAGTTGAATGGGCCAAGTCAATGCTTTGAGAAGAGTTTTTTGTTGATTGAATGTCTGTCGTAGTTTGACATAAGAAGAATTTTAAAAAGTAATAGAAAACGTTTTGTGTAACTGACAATCTGTTAAGCCACTGAGATACTGAACACACCTCTGTGAAACACAAATGTTACAGATGAAAAAACCCAGGAACCTCCTCTTTCTTTTCTAGTCAACAAAGAAGCAGTGGGCCCCAGCCCGGGCCCCATCTCAACCAAACCAAACCAAACCAAACCAAATTAAACCAAACCAAACCAAACCAAACCAACCAAACCAAGCAACCCTGCCATGGGCTGAGCCCCTTCCCACCTCCCCAGGCTGCCCCTCCCCATCAGCCCCATTCTGACCAAACCAAACCCCAACAACTGCCAAACAGGAAAACAAAAGAGGCTACAAAACCCCAACCAGAACAAAGCCAGCCACAGCTTTTAAAATCTTACCATCAAGTCCCCTCTCCCCAACACAACTCAAACCAAAAACTCCTACAACCTACAACCCATACAAAGTCACCCTACAGCGATAATTAAACACAAGAAACCTCAAAAACCAACCATAAAACCAATCCTAACACAACCCAACCAAAACTTCCACCACAAATTACCAGTGGGTCAAGTATAAATCCTTTCAATACTTCAATCCTCCCTCAAGTAAGGGAAAAAACCAAAATACAAACATTTAAAAAATAAATCATAAAAAAATCAAATTCAGTAAAGAAGAAAATAAATCCTAAATAAAAAGAAAAAAATACCTTAAACCTAAAACTAAAATCCTCTAATAAACAATAAAGAAAAAAAATATTTTTCTTTTTTATACATAAATCAATAAAAAAATAGAATGTTCGAAATAATATCAAAACAAACTCTCCATATTAAAATATACAAATTAAAAAAAAATGTAATTTCATAAAAAGTTTAGGAGAAAGAAAAAAGTAAGCCAGTACCCCCAAAAGAAGATCTCTATTCCCAGAGATAAGAATCATTTTTAAAGAAAATACTAAAAATTCTACCTTTAAATAACTCTTTAAAACAATACCCCATAAGTTGACATGGCCCATCAAAAAGCTGTAAAAAAACCTTGTAGCAATAAAAACAACTTCACAATAACAATGTTTCCCAGACAACTGCTATCCATGAAAAAATTAAGAACCCCAAAGAAACCTACTTTTCCTCTTCTTAAAAATCTCCATAACCTTAGCAAGAAAAACTTCTCTCCCTAAGTAAACTAAAAAAAGACTATTCTAGAAATAGTAAGTTAACTGGAAATTTTAAGTTTCATTTCTTTACATTGTCAGAAAAAAGAAGAAGTTTTAAAGAAAAAAAAAGTGTTCTAAAGAGTTTATTTAAATTCTTACTACCTTTTTTCTCTTATTTGCTTTGAATAAAATTTTCTTCATATCCTTTAAAAATTTTAAGCCTACTTATCTTTCTCGCAATCCTATCTCACAACAAAATAAATACATACATAATTAACTGACACTAAAAACCACCACACTCATCAATCCATTAACTAAAAAATCTCAATATTAGAAAAATCTTAAATTAACAAACCAAAATAACTACAAAGTCATAATAAACGTTTTGCCAAAGTTTCTCTGATTTTCTAAAGTTCCCAGTAAAGGCTGTTTTGTTGTTTTGAGCTCCTGAGAATCTCTTGTTGGTATTTCTCCAGGGAGTCCAACTCAGAGGACACAAACAATTGTAATTCCTTTAAATGTCTCCTTGAGAAAATTTTTTGAGAATGAGGTTCAGGGCTTGTGTGTCCTGCTTGGCCCAGCCCAGGCAGGGCTTTCCCAGCCACATCCCACACTCCATTGCCCAGCTGGAGCCGCTGGTGCCTCTGAGTTGTGCTGCCCCAGCCCCAGGGACGCTCTCCTTGTCTGCCCATTCCCCCACGCTCTCTGGGCAGGGATGGCCTCAGTGGGGGCTGCTGACATCCTCAGCACCTTGGAGGCTGCTGCTGAATTTTCCTGCTGCAGAGGCTTGTTCAGCCTTCAGCTCTTCAGTGCAGGAATTCAGTGTCCCAGGGCTCATTAACATTCAGAACACCTGAACAAGCCAAGCCTCTGGGAATAATTTGATTTTAATTTTCAAATCCTTTGTGGTTAATTAGACAGATTTCAGTAGTGTATTCAAACTGAATATATTGTATTTAAAAGACAGTGAGAAAAGATTTTTTAGGTCCTGTTTAGGTTTTTTTTCCCTGTTAATAAATTGATATGTGCAATCTCCAATTGACACTGAATCCAAGTACCTCCTCATGCAGTTGGAATAGATATGAAAATCAAGACCCTTCATGGCTGACAATCAATCACACTCTGTCCCTACCCCCACCCCACCATTTCCCCCATCCAAGCCCTGGCACTCAGAGCAGCCTTGTGCAAATCTGAGCTCCCTCCAGCCCAGGCTGCACCTGCAGCTTTCAGCTCCTTGGCTCCAACTCCCACCTGCTTTCCTTGGAGAAGGAGCTGCCCGAGACACAGAGGGATGTTCATTTCTTGTCAGCCAACAAAGCCAAGGGAAGGCACAGCTCCATCAAATGCAAAAGTCATTCTTCTCCCTGGCTCTGCACTTGATCCCCACAGCCTGTCCTGTTTCCTTCATCCCTCCTTGCCAGGGACATTCTAGGGACAAGGGAGATCTGCTCTGGGCTATGGAGGTGAGGTCCTAAGTGCCACCACTGGAGGTGGAAATCCACAACTTCATCAGGTTTGTGTTATTTGGAGGTAAGGCAGTGCTGAGACTCAGAGGCATCAGAAAGTGTCTCTTCATGGCCAACAGACCTAGTTTGAACAGGACACAATTTAATAACAATTCACATCCTTCCCTGAGCTATATGTGCAACGTCCCAAGCAGTGTCTGATGAGTACACACCATCTAAGTGATTTCCATCACTAGAAAGTAATTTAGACAAAGTGGTTTCTGTGATAGATATAAACACAAGGAAGTTCTTGTATCCAGGATGCTGCTCCTAGGGGTAGTGGGGCAAAAACTAGCCTCGAAGCAATTTCCTGATTTGCAAAGCTGTCAGTGTGTGGATGGAAGGGAGGTCAGGACTGCTATCTTGGTGTTGAGGAAATTGCTGAAAACCAGCCTGACTCATTTCATCTCCTCTGTCTGGCTGATCTCCCCTCTTCCCCTTCCACCCATTGGCTTTTGTCTCCCACCAGGCCCCCCGGTGAAGAGCCTGGCTCTGTGTTCTCCATCCCCTCCTGGCTGGCACTGCCAGGCTGGGATGAGGAGCCCCTCAGCCTTCCCTGCTGTGGGCTGGACAAGCCCAGCTCCCTCAGCCTCTGCTCACAGCCCAAGGGCTCCAGCCCCACCTTGGAGGCCCTTCCCAGACCCTGCTCCAGCTGCCAGACATCTTTCCTGCCCTGGGCAACCCAAACCAGGCCACAGTGACCTGGATAATCCCTGTCCTTGATGTCCTGGTCACACAGCCCTGGCCCCTTGTCCCCATGTCAGGCTCTGGGGTGGATCCTGTGGAACATCCTTTGGTGGAGGCTGTGGCTCCAGGTGGGCCGGGGGGATCCCGGGGGACAGGGACCCTGCTGGGCATGGACAGCATTGGACTTGTTGGGAGAAACTGTGAGGGGGAGCTGGGGCAGAGTGACCAACCCAGTGACCTGACACAGCCCTGCTGGGATGTCACACAGCCCCTCTGTGATGTCACAGCCTGCTCTGTGATGTCACAGCCTGTTTTCTAATGTCACACAGCTGGTCTGTGACATTACAGCCAACTCTGTGATGTCACAGCCCATCCTCTAATGTCACACAGCTGGTCTCTGATGTCACAGCCAACTCTGTGATGTCAAAGAGGCTGTCTATGATGTCATAGCTGCTCAATGAACTTATATACCCCATTCTGTGATGTCATAGCCCACTCTATCACCTCATGTTACCAGATGATAAATTGTCTACACCAGGTGAGCTGACACCTGGAGCTTGTTCTCCAAAACCCCAGGCCTATGGAAACCACACAATGCCCATTGTGTGAGAAGGGGAACTGGAAGTTCACCAGCCTCAGTGTCCTGCCAGCTCAGCCAGGCCCACTGGAACATTGGGGTCCATAAGCACCAGGGACCACCAGAGAGACCCCCGTAGGGGGGTCTGGAAGAACACATGGATAAAGAGGAGGGGAAATGTCTTAATGATTTTGGGGAAATGATTATCATATGTTTGTTTTGTCCAGGAAAATCAATGAATATGTGTGCAAAATACAGAAATGAAACAGAAATTTCCTGCACTCAGCCTGCAGGGCTTTGGGAGGAGCTCTCCCCCGTGCATCCAGCTGAATAAAAAATACTGCTGTTTAATGCTACATTGGGGTTAAGGAGTTTTCTGTTTTACTGAATTTTTGGTAACAGTCCAACTGCCAAGGAAAGCTCTGTCTGCTGCTGTTCACAAACAGAGAAGGGCTGGGGGCAGATGTGGGGCTCGGAGGCTGCCAGGGGCACAGTGACCATGAAATAATCAAGTTTTCCATGTTCTGTGAAAGAAGGAGGGGCAGCAACAAAACTTCTACACTGGAATTAGGAAGGGCAGACTTCGGCCTGTTTAGGATGCAGATTTGGGGTGTCCTGATTTTTAAAGCGAAACAGCCCTTAGAAACAGAGGGGTCCAGGAAGGATGGACACATTTTAGAAAGTAATCTTAAGGGGGAAGGAGCATCCTGTCCCAGTGTGGCAAAAGATGATCTAGTGAGGAAAATGACTGGCCTGGCTGGCCATGGAGATTTTGTGGGAACTCTTGGGGGAAAAAAAGAAACAGCAACTCAGGAAGTGTTTCAGGATGTTGTTAGGTTATGCAGAAAGAGAAGTTGAGAGGTGAAAGCTCAATTAGAGCTCAACCTGGTGGCTTCTGTAAAAAGAATAAAAAATGTTTTTATAAAAAAATGTATAGCAAAAGGAGAGAGAAGGAGAACCTCTACTCTTTATTGGATGCAGTAGAGAATATAGAAAATAAAGATAAGGAAAAGGCTGAGCTACTTAATACATTGTTTTTCTCAATTTTCAATATTAGGACAGGTTGTCGTCAGGACAAGTGTTCTCCTGAGCTGGCAAATGGGCACAGGGAGCAGAACAGCCCCCTGGAATTCAGGAGGAAGCAGCTGGTGACCTTCTGAGCCACTCAGATGCTCACAGGTCTATGTGATCGGATGGGATCCATCCTAGGGGGATGAGGGAGCTGGTGGATGAGCTCCCCAAGCTGCTCTCCATCATTTACCATCAGTCCTGGCTCCCCAGGGAGGTCCCAGAGCACTGGAGGTGCCAGTGTGAGCCCATCCCCAAGAAGGGCTGGCAGGAGGATCTGGGGAACTCCAGGCCTGTCAGCCTGACCTGGGTGCCCGGCAAGGTTATGGAACAGATCACCTTGAGTGCCATCACAGGGCACCCACAGGATGGCCCAGGGGTCAGAGCCAGCCAGCGTGGATTTCAATATCTGCACTGATGATCTGGATGCGGGGATTGAGTCCAGCATCAGTAAATTTGCAGATGACATCAAGCTGGGTATGAGTGTGGATCTGCTGGAGGGTAGGAGGGCTCTGCACAGGGACCTGGACAGGCTGGATGCAGGGCCCAGATCCAGCAAGGTGAGATTTAACAAATTCCACTGCTGGGTCCTGCACTTTGGCCACAACAACCCCTGCAGCACTACAGGCTGGGGACAGAGTGGCTGGAGAGCAGCCAGGCAGAAAGGGACCTGCAGGGACTGATGGACAGCAGGCTGGACATGAGGCAGCAGTGTGCCCAGGTGGGCAAGAAGGCCAATGGCTCCTGGCCTGGATCAGGAATGGTGTGGCCAGCAGGAGCAGGGCAGTGATTCTTCTCCTGTGCTCAGCACTGGTTGGGCAGCACCTCGAGTACTGTGTCCACTTCTGGGCCCCATGGAGCGAGCAATAGGAAGAAATTTGTAGAAGGGAAGAGTAAAGAAAGCAAAGGTGAAGCCAAGGAAATGCTGAGGGCAGTTTGGGGGTGGCTGCCAGGCAGCCCTGGCTCTGAGCAACCATGTCTGCAGTGAGACAGGAAACTCCCAGCTGATGGGAACAAACTTTCTGGCTGAGTGCAGAGGCCAGGACAAAGCTGAGTGCTTTCCCTGGTGTCCCCCAGCCCTTGCTGGCCCCAGGGGCTGATGGCATTTGTGCTGCCTCAGGTTCATGTCCCCACACCAACAGCATGGGGGTGCTCCCGCCTGCTGTGTGCAATGCAAACAGGGGCTGCTGAGCCAGTGCTGCCGTGTCTGTGCCTGCAAGGATGGGGCACCTGTGTGAGCTGGGGGAGAGGCCAGGGCTGCAGAGGGGGGATGTTGTTGGCAGCTCCATCAGGACGCTCTGGGACGCTGCCCTGGGCTGTGCAGTGCACTGGGGATGGATCAGCCCCTGCTCTGCTGCTCCTTCCCGTGTGCCCCAGGGCCCTTGCAGAGCCCCAGCCATGCTGTTTGCCCCCAGCCTGCCCACGGCCAGCCTGGGGCTGCTCACGGGGCTTTTCTGTGCTGAGCATTGGCCTGGCCGTGTTCTTGAGAGAGCCTGGGCAAGGAGCCTGGAGCCCCCAGGGCCTGGCCTGAGGCGGCAGCGCTGCCCCAGCAGTGCCCATGGCCTGTCCCTGCTGCAGCCCCGGCACTGCCACCCCCAGGGCTGTGCCCGGCCCCGAGAGCACTCAGGCCCTGCAGCAACACCAGGGCCACCAGGGCAGCGGGGCAGGGCCACGGCAGCAGCACTGGCAACACCAAGTGCTGCTGCTGCTGCTGGGCACAGCTGCTGGGCCAGCCCTGATCTGCCCCCAGCTCTGCACACAGACATTGCTGCTGCAGCTCCAGAGAAGGCAACAAAAGGGGATCACTGCAGAAAACTCTGCCGGGAAATCCTTAGTTCCATTAAAGCCACTGAGAGGTCCAGCCCCTCATTGACCACAGTCTGTGGTCCTTGGAAGATGGAGAGAGAAAAAATTGGAAACTGCACAGAAAATCACATTTCTTGTGAAAATATGGAACAAATAATGAAAATAAAGCAAAAAAAATAAACCAACAAGAATATCAAAGATTATTTTTTATTACAAATAAATTGCAAATCAGTCTAAGAGTTTAATGTTCCTGTAAGCCTCTCATCACCAGTCTCCACACTGCAGCCTTGAGCTCCTTGTTCCTCAGGCTGTAGATGAGGGGGTTCAGGGCTGGAGGCACCACCGAGTACAGAACTGACAGGGCCAGATCCAGGGATGGGGAGGACATGGAGGGAGGCTTCAGGTAGGCAAATGCAGCAGTGCTGAGGAACAGAGAGACGACAGCCAGGTGAGGGAGGCAGGTGGAAAAGGCTTTGTGCCGTCCCTGCTCAGAGGGGATCCTCAGCACAGCCCTGAAGATCTGCACATAGGAGAAAACAATGAACACAAAACAACCAATGCTAAACAGGCACTAACAACACTGAGTCCCAGCTTTCTGAGGGCGTTGGTGCGTGAGCAGGAGAGCTTGAGGATTGGGGGCACATCACAGAAGAACTGGCCCAGGGCATTGCCATGGCACAGGGGCAGGGAAAATGTATTGGCTGTGTGCATGAGAGCATTGAGAAAGGGCACTGGCCCAGGCAGCTGCTGCCATGTGGGCACAAGCTCTGCTGCCCAGGAGGGTCCCGTAGTGCAGGGGTTTGCAGATGGACACGTAGCGGTCATAGCACATGATGGTCAGCAGGGAAAGCTCTGCTGAGAGGAAGAACAGCATGAAAAAGAGCTGAGCAGCACATCCTGTGTAGGAGATGTTCCTGGTGTCCCAGAGGGAATTGTGCATGGCTTTGGGGACAGTGGTGCAGATGGAGCCCAGGTCGCTGAGGGCCAGGTTGAGCAGGAAGAAGAACATGGGCGTGTGCAGGTGGTGGCCGCAGGCTACGGCGCTGATGATGAGGCCGTTGCCCAGGAGGGCAGCCAGGGAGATGCCCAGCAAGAGGCAGAAGTGCAGGAGCTGCAGCTGCCGCGTGTCTGCCAATGCCAGCAGGAGGAAGTGCCTGATGGAGCTGCTGTTGGACATTTGCTGTGCCTTGGCATGGGGATCTGTAAGAAAACAAATCATGGGATAGTTGGGTTTGGAGAGGACTTGAAATATCCCAGCACAGCCTGGGGGCACTTTCCCCCCACTGCCCACCCAGGGCTCTGCTGCCTGGAGCTGTCCCTGCCAGCAGCTGCTTCCCCGTGCCCAGGGCTGGGCCCTGCCAGTGCTGCCAGAGCCCAGCCCAGCCCTGGGGGCTCAGCTCTGCCCTGCAGACCCCTCCCAGCTCAGGCACTGCCCAGGGGCAGCTCTGGCTTTGCAGGCTCTGATGGCAACATCAGAGCAACCCTGAGGAGGCTGGAAAAGCAACACTGATGCTGCTTTTAAGGAGTGCTGTGGTGATCGCTGTTGCTGCCTTCTTTATTCAGATCTGAGAGAAGTTTTTTTTTAATTTCTCAGCCTGAACAGAGAGAGTAATAACTATGTCCAATTACCCATCCAGAGAAGTAGATTAATAAAGCATGCATTAATAAAGCAATTTCCTATTTATGCAGCTCCTGCCTCGCTGTGCTCCATGTATAATCTACTTGGAAATTTTCTGCAGTTAAATGCCTTGCTGTATTCAATCCTGAACTACACAGCATCCTCCCCACACAAGGAGAACACTTTCAAGCCTCACCAGCTGTCTCCTCCCACCCAGACCTTGTCCCCCAGTGCTGGGAGCAGCTGCCAGGGCTGGCTGAGAGCTGTCCCTGGCAGGCAGCAGAGTCCCTGCCCCAGCACAGCGCCCTGGGCTGCAGGACCCTGCTCTGCACGACAGCCCTGGGCACCCCTGGCTGCTCTGCACAAGAGACAATCAGAGAATGTACTCACAGGCTCTGCAGGCATTGGCATGTTCCAGCTTAGGAGATGGCTCCAGGAGCTGCAGCTGCATTGTCCTGCAGCCAGAGGTTCCTGTGCCAAGGGCTGGCAGTGATTGTGCCCCAGGCACTTCTCAGCACCTTCCCAGCCCTGACTGATTGAAGCTCTCTGTGCCTCTGTGCTGTGCCCGGGCTGGCTGCAGGCAGTGCCCCAGCCCTGCTGGGCTGCCAGAAGAGCTGCTCATCAAGAGAAATGTGCTTTTGAAGCTCTTGCTTGCTTACCAGGAGCTGCCTCTGTGCCAGGAGCCCAGCCCAGCTCAGCAGCACAGACACAGCACAAGGACTTTAATGAGCCTCTGGGGCTTTGTGCTCAGGCCCTGAACATCAGTCCCTGAGAGGGAGCTGAAGAAACCTCTGCAGAACCCCAAGTTAGAATCCAACTCCAAACTTTCTTGGACTTTAATGGGTCCCACTGAGGAACACGACTGAGAAAGTGTCCCCAGGCCCCAGGCAGAGCAGAGAACTGCAGGCAGTGATGACAGGTGGGGACAAAGAGAAGCCAAGTCTTGGTGCCCTGGGCCACAGCAGGGTCTGTGCCACCAAGGGCTGTGAGGAGACACCTTGTGCTGAGGCCCTGGGGCCTCCTGGCACAGCCCCAGCCAGGCTGGGCACTGTCAGCCCCTTGTCCTGCCCTCAGCATCCCCCCCTAGCCCACATCCCAGTGGCCTCAAGGATCTGCTGCAAGGAGTCCCTGGGGAGCCTTGCTCAGCAATGGCCCTGGGGGCTCCTGAATGCTCCCTGCAGGGACTGCAGGTTTTTCAAAGGACTTTGGCTTTGGCTTTTGCCTTGGAGTCTCTGAGAGGTTTGTGCAATCATGGCCTCCAATTATCTGCTGTAATTAGTCCCTGGAGAGGCTTTGTCAGTAACAACACTCAGTGTGGTCATTAATGCTTCAAGGTACTTCAGTATTTCAAAGTACTTGGTGTTTCCCTTTTCATATAGATTTTGTGAGAGGTTTGTGCCATCATGGCCCCAATTATCTGCTTTAACGGGTCCCTTGGGAGCTTTGTACTGACACTCAGTGGGGCTCATTAATACTCTGAGATACTCAAGGTTTTTAAGGTACTTTGGATTTTTCATTTCCTCACTGAGTCTCTGAGAGGTTTTTGTGCTATCCTGGCCTCCAATTCTCTCATCCATGGAGTCCATGAGGAGCCTGTGTTGGGGATGGACCTGAGTGGGACCCATTCATGCTTTGAGACACTTGATGCTTTTCTTCTTTCTTTGACTCCTTAAAAGGTTTGTGCATTCTCCTCTCAGGCCCTGAGGTTCCAGGGCTCAGCTCCAAATGCACCTCAGGGCTCATTAGTATCAGGCAAGTCCTGACAAACCATGGCTCTGCCTTAATTTCCCTCTACTGTAGTGCAGTTCACTAGGAAGTTCTTTTTCTATTCTTATGGAGAAATATTTCAAAGAACTAATAAATCCACATTCCTGTTTTAAGGGTGTATGGTTCTCTTTAGAGAAGAAATGATAGCAGCATTCTGTGACTGATATTGACCCAGGGACATTTCTAAGGAGGTCTGGTCTGCTCTGAGAAGCTGTGTCTTGAGGTCTGACCCAGTGTGGAGAGCCTTGCTCCACATTTCCAAACCCCATGATGTCTCTCCTCACTCATCTGGGGTTAGCTTAGCTGGAGAACTGGCTGCACTCAGGCAAAGAGGGGTTTTCTTTGTTTTATTTTAATAATCTAATACTCCTAAGTTCTCCATTGAAAACAGACACCCTCCTAAATTTTGTGCCAAGTCCAAGTGCTACCAAGATCACTCCAGACCTGCCCTGGGCCAGCTGTGAGGGTGTGTGGAAGCCCAGGGTCCTAGCGTCAGAGTCTCAATCTCCCAGCCATGAAGGGCTGGTCCCAAGTAAAAGGAAGAGACTTTCAGGTTAAGGTGAGATGCTTGCTTCTCCCATGGAATTTTGCAGGCACATTCTGATTTATGTAAATTTATGTTACCCATCGGCCCATTAGCCCAATTACCTTACTTCAAGCCCTATTGCCCACATTTGGTTAGTCCCTAGAATATTCTTTCTCTGTCCCTCCATTGGCCCTAGTTTACTGCATTCCTCCACCCCTGTTTCCCTATCTGCTGACCTGACCCTAACTACTCATTTGCACCCTTTTTCCCCGTATCCACTGCACCCAAACCTTCAGCTCCACCCTCACTACCCCAAATAAATCCCAGTGCCCTCAGCCTACACCCTGTCTTTGTCTCTGGACCCTCTTGGGCCGGTTCCTGTACCAATAAACCCAGTTTGCTGGAGATCATATGGAGACCCATCCTGCCCATTCTGTCAGCTTTCTAAGGTAGCAGTGAGCTTTGGGCTTGTGAGTGCTGGATGCTCCAGGGGCCTCAGTAGAGCCATGATGCTGCACATGGCACCCGAACAGGGACCAGATTCATTGAGGTCCCCGTGAGCATCTCCAGCAGTGATCCTGCCAGCCAGATGTCGCTGGAAGCTGAATGCCTTTGGGTCAGCCACAAAAATGAAGTGAGACTCGCATTTTATTGAGTCTCACTGAAGTGAAGGTTGACAATCCCCTCAGCATCCATGGGACCAACTTCACTGACAGCCCCACAAGCCCCACTTTGGCTGAAGATTGTGCCTGTGAGACTGAGAGTGAGTGACTGCGTGGCAGAGAGCTCACAGGGGTTCAGACTTTTGATTTTCTGCTCCTGTGGGTGGGAATTCCCTCTTCCATTGGGGGCAGCTATGAGAAATACTCAGTCTCAAGCTGAAAAGGATGTTTTTTCTAAGTTTTGGAGAGTTTTAGATTTACAGAGGAGTTCATTTTCTGAGGGGAGTTTAAAAGTTATTGTTCACTGGTTATCTGAGGAGCTTCCTGATATTTCTGTTGATTTTATCAGTTACAGTTTTGGGATTCTGTAGAGGAAAAGCTTTATATTTTACAAACACCAGGGATTTTAAAAGTTGGGAAATTGTATCTGTTGTTTCATTAAATTTATAGGATCATTTAAAGAGTTCATGGTTCCAACCCTTTGTCCTGGTTTATTCAACCTGCCCCCCACGTTCCTGAACCCACGTTCCCTGAGAACAGGACTGGAGATGGAGCCCACCCTTTGGCAGCCATCTGCTGCCTGACATCTCCCCTCCTTTTCTGTCCTCTCCTCAGGGTGGTCGTGGCCATGCTACCCTGAGATATTCCCTTGCCCACATTCCTTCATCCCCTAGTCCTAATCCCCCTTCCTATAAATCACAAGATGGCAATACTCCTGTGAGAGAGACTGCCATTTCAGATTCCCTCCCACCTTCATCCCCATTTCCTGCCTTTGTTCTGGGTGCCTCCCCTGTGATGGGTCCCACCTTGATGTTGAATTCCGCCCCCAGAACTGGACATGGGGCCAACTGGAAGGAAGCCATTTTGGCTACCAAAGGCCTTCAGCACTGGGTGTTGCCAGTTGGCAGAAAGGCCTGCACCCCTGCCAGCAGACCTGCTTCCTCCACAGAGGAAGAGAGTGATAGCTTATCCAAGAGTGAGGATGAGCCCAAGGATTCTTGGCAGAGGATGCGGAGAAAAGCCGCAAAGGAGGGGGACTGGGAGGTGGAATCCAATATTCAGGTGGCACCTGTGCAGTATAAACAGGGGTCAAAACCTAAATGGGAATCTATTCCCCAGAGGGAAATGAAGGATTTACTAAAGCCTGCAAAGTATTATGGGAGGGGTTCTCCATATTTTAGCAATTTGCTGGACATGCCATTTACTGCCCACACGATGGTACCATACAATTTAAAATAGTGTATGAAAATTATATTGTCACCCGCTGAGTTTATTTTGTGGAAAGGAGTTTGGATAAATAAAGCTAATAAGCTACCAAAAGGTTTTGTTGAGGAAGAAGGGAGACAACACCTCACAATGGTCCGCATTACCGGGGAAGGAGACTATACTGGACTGCAATATCAGGCTGAAGTCCTCTCCCAGTCAATACTGGAAGATCTCAAAGGTGCTGCATGGTCCACCCTCCTTCAAACACCTGATGCTTCTACATCCCACGCTGACTTTGCTGACATTCGCCAGGGCCTGGACAAGAACTATATGAAGTTTGTTGATTGCTTTATGAAAGCACTGGAAAAACAGGTAAGCAATCAAAAGGTCTGGAGTGAATTTATTCACAAATTAGCTTTCTCCAATGCCAATATTGACTGCAGAAAGGTTCTGCACGCCCTCCCTTCTAACCCTGAGCCAGCCATCGCTCAGATGGTTGACACTTGCACCCCATGAGTAGTCTCAGCCTGTGACTCCAGCCTAGCCAAGGCCACCGGCCAGGGTGCAATGGAAGTGCTGGTTGAAGCAAACGTGCTTCCCCACAATACAGAATGCAATTAAGGCAGTGGAAACTGTTATAACTGTGGGAAAAGTGGACATGTAGCAAAAGGCTGTAAATACAAGAATAACAACCATTCTCATTTTTCACCCAGCCTGAGTCCACAGCCATTGCCCAAACTGTTCCTGAAGCCGACAGCACTACCAGCCCTTGGGAAACTCCAAGCATAGCATGAAATGATACCAAATGTGAAGTTATTCTGTCCCACCCTTCCATCAGTGATAAATGTCCTAGGTTACAATATAAAGATGTATTTTATTTCCATCCCCAAGAGCTGTTGAAACCAGGAGGGGCATTGTTTTATTCCTTATCTCCTGTTAATGGGCCCATCAATGCCTTTCTGCATGATTCAGAGATAACTCCCTCCAGGAGCCATTTCTGTTTAATGACCCACCTCATGACTCACAGAATGTATCATGCATTGTGAGATGCTCCACCAGGGGGAGGAGCAAAGCATCCCCATCTGGATATTATCTGTGGTTTGGGACAAAACAAGCTGCCTTTCCACTGGATTTCCCAGAGGAACAGCTGCCTTTTCCACTGGATCTTCAGAGAAAGGCTTCACCCTACTACAGGATCACTGCTCCAACAGAACCACATCTGCCACTCCAGGAGGACTGCAGCCACCATTCCAACTGAACTGCTACCAACACCCTGACCAATACAGTGTCAGGTTATATTCTGACTTTATCAGTGCTTTTTCTTTTGCATTATTGCATATATTTTGGGGTTTTTTTCTTTTCCCAATAAATTGTATTTCTGACTTGGAGTCTCTCACTGGTTTTCCTTTCAAAACAGAACAAATGAAAAGCCTGAATGGGTTTCCTGAAAATAAAACCCCACTCAGGAACCACCTGCTCAGTCCAGGCTGCCTGGAATGGTGTCACCTTTCTACAAGGGACAGGGTGAGTAGAAATGATCTCTGGAAGCAGAATTCTCTGAGTCTCCCAGCTGAATTCTCTGTCCCTGTCCTTTCCCTGGATCTCTGTTGCAGATGGAAGCTGCTGGTGCCATCCTCACCTTTAACCTCTCTCTTGAATGCAAACAGATGTTCCCAGGTGTATTAAGCAGGATTTTTCCATGTTTCTACAAAACTTTTGTGTTCCTCATGGAATGAAGGGGCCATTTTGGCACTGAGGGGACAATGTGGAAGCAAGGAGTCAATTGTGACCCTGGGGTGCCATGGAACCAAGGGGCCATGGTGACACAGCAGGGCCACATGGATCCAGTGGTCCATTGTGACACTGTGGATCCAAGGAGACCATGGAGACACCCCCAGAACCTCATGGAACCAAGGAGTCCATGGTGACCCAGCAGGGGCTGCATGGAGCCAATGGTCCATGGTGACACTGCCCATCCAAGGAGGCCATTGTGACACTGTGGAAGCTCATGGAGCGAGGGAGGCCATTGTGACACTGAAGAACTTCATGGCACCAAATATCCATGGTGACACAGCAGGGCATCATGGGAACCAAGGAACTGCTGTTGGCAGTAGGGAAACTCATGGAACCAGGGGCCCTTGTGGCACTGCAGAACCAACAGAGCTGCTGGACCTTGTCCCCTGGCCCTGCACAGCTCCTTGGGAGGCACGGCAGGAGCAGCACCCTGGGAGCCTCGGGAATGCCCCTCTGGGATCCATGGCACACACTGCCAGGGGCTGGAATTCCAGTTCCCAGCCAGGAAAAGATGTTCCTGCCCTGGAAGGCAAAGCTCTTAAGAAGGAGCCAAAATCCAAGTGGAGCAAGATCTTACAGTGACATTTCACTGCCAGCCTTCATAACTTCACCCATGGTTGTTGTAGCTCCTGGACTGGGAATTAAATCAGGGCAGGGTCTTTGGTGGGAGCTGCCCTGGGTCAAGGGAGACACTGAGAGAGAAACAGAGCAGGGAAAGAGAGGCAGGAGAGAAAGGAGGACACAAACACAATCTGCTGAGAAGGTGGCACTCTGAAAAACAAACTGGAACTGATGGAAAATGAATGGGACGGAAATCAATAATTAAGACAGTTTATTTCCTATCAACATACATCCCACACACCTAGCCCCACACAATCCTAATCTCAAACCCTCACATTTGGATCCCACTTCTCCCAATCAAATTCCAACCCCATCTGATCTAGGAGGCTGCGGAATTGAGTAATTTTGGCATGGGACTGAGATTTTTGAGGTGGGAACAAGCCAATTTGAGGTGGGATTGAGCCCTTTTGGGGTAAGATTGAGTTGTTTTCAGTGGGATTGAGACATTTTGAGGTGACAGATCAAACCATTATGACTTGTAGAGTGCAAAGAACACTTCCTGAAATCCCCCAAGAACCCACAAATTCCCCTAGAATATGTCCTCAAACCATAAGGTCCCTCTGAAATACCTTTTAAATAGTGGGGCTTCAGAAATTGTTGACCAATTACTTTCTTTTTAGTCCTATTTCATCTGAGAGCCGTCTGTGGCCATGGGGTGGAGGTCGGCCAGCTAGCAACACCCCTGGTGGCCGGAGGGCAGCATGAGGATGGCTGCCCCTGATCTCTGCTGAGATCGTCCCGGCTGGCAGTGACTGCAGCGGCGTGGGTGACACTGCAGGGGCTCAGCACAAGGAACCCAAAGCGAAGGAAGCAGGGAAAGGACACTTGCCTGAGTCTCCAAAGAAACTTTATTTCCTGAAGGAGGTCAGGAGCAAATGCCCAAGAAGAGGGGGTCTGGTGAGCGGAGGGTATGAGGGGTGGATACCACTCCTAACCAATGGGGGGATCTTAGGGCAGGATAACATTATGTAACTTAACCAATAGGGAACACTTAGGGGAAGGAAGAAGCCTCTTAAACCAATAAATCATGGAAGCAGGGCTAACTGACAGGGACCGTTCTGGAACACAAGAGGAGTGGTAGTTGACAGTAATTGACAGGAGTGAGGGGCAGGGTGACCAGGATTGGCAGGGGCATATCAGGGAATGAGGGGAGGAGCAGGGAGACTGACACAGTGAGGGACAGACAAGTGGTGGGAAAACTTTGAGGTCAACAGCTTAGGACTTGAACCATTGGAGGAAATAGACCAGGGTACATGGGAGAAACCACTGTGACCAACTAACATAGAAACTCTTAACTTTTATATTAAAACTGCAGCAAAACATCAAACTAACACAATTTCAGGTATTTTTAAGCGATAAAGACAAATCAGAAGCAAATTAGGGCCAAACCAAAAGGATAACCAGGCAGCTGTCTTCCCAACACGGACCACAGTGAACATGGATCACCAGGGCTCTGCCCAACATTGGATTTCCAATGGTGGATGAAGCTGGAGCAGTGCATGAAACTCTTACTGCAGCTGGGGCACTTGCAGGGCTTCTCTAACTGGTGCCTCCATTGGTGTCTGGTCAAGGCAGAGCTATGGTTGAATCTCTTCCCACACAGTAGACACTCGTAGGGCCCTTTCCCAGTGTGGATGCATTGGTGGGTGATGAGGTTGGAGTTGTGCTTGAAGCCCTTCCCACAGTCAGGGCAGTGGAAGGGCCTCTCATCGGTGTGGATCCACTGATGCAGGAGGAGATGGGAGCTGGTGTGAAACCTATTCTGACACTCAGGACACTTGTAGGGCCTCTCCCAAAAGTGGATGTGTTGGTGGATGACAAGTTCTGAGCTGCAGCTGAAGCCCTTCCCACACTCCCCACACTTGTAGGCCCATTCCCCAGTGGGGATCATCTGGTGGCTGATCAGGGTGCTGCTCTGCCTGAAGCTCTTCCCACACTCCCAGCACTTGTGGGGCTTCTACCCATCATGAAGCTGCTCCTGGGCCACCAACTCTGAGCTCTGGCTGAATCTCTGTCCACCTTCCTGGCACAGGGCGGATCTATCCTCCTCAGAGCACCACGAGCAGGGTTTGGAGCCCCTCATGCTGTGGGATCTCTGGGGATTTTCCTCCCTGTTGGAATTCTGAACCTTGGCGCTGCTCAAAACACCCTCTTCCACGTGAGGTTCTACTGTGGGGATTTGTTCTCCCTGGTCTCCATCCTCAGCTTTTTGTCTGCGGGAGGAAGGACAAAGAGAGGATGGGATTTGCCTCCGTGCCAGAGGGAAGGGGAAGGAGATCCCCCCAGTGCATCCCCAGCAGGACGGGGTTGGCACCGGGGTTGTCCTGCTGCCAGGGGCTGTGCTGGGCTGGGAGATGGAGCAGGAGAGAGGGGGAAAGGGGCACTGACTTCCTCCTCACCTGCCTGAGTATCCCAGGGCTCCTTCCTGTTCCTTGCAGCCTCCTCCATCCAATCAAGGTTTGGGAATGGGAAATCCTGCTCTGGGAAGAAAACAAAGGGTGCACACATTGTCTTTTGTACTGGTTTGAAGGCAAACCTGGGGAAGAGTCTAAATCAGAATTAGATTTTAATAAGAAAATGAAGATGAAGGCAATGATACAGAAACACTGCCTTAAACTGACAGAGTCAGGATATAACCTGACACCCTGCTGGTCAGGGTGGTGGCAGCAGTCCCATTAAATGGTGGCTGCAGTCCTGTTGGAGTGATGAATGTGATTCTGTCAAAGCAGTGATCCTGTAGAAGGGTCTGGTCTTCCTCTGAAGGTCCAGTGGTGGTTCTGGAGCTCTTCTCCTCTGGGAATCCAGTAGGCAAGGTGCTCCTGCTGTTGCAAGCCTCAGCTTATATCCAGGTAGGAATGCTTGGATCCTCCCCCTGGGCGGAGCATCCCACAATGGGATGATGGAATTTGATCAGTCCTGCAGTGACACTCAATGGCCCATTCACAGCAGATATCTCCCCTGGAGGGCGTTATCAGGGCTGAGTCATGCAAGAGATAAAGAACACTGCCCCACCTGTTTGTAGCAGTTGATGAAGATGGGGATTGAAAACATGCATTTGGTTACATCTTACATTGCAACCTGAAACAGTGGGGTAATCCCTGCTCAGGGGGTGAACACCACCCCCCTTACCTAGACTGGCTCAGGTGTAAAACCCTCACCCTGGGACAATGTCACACTTGCCATGCCCCAGATGAGGTCTCTGTCTCTGTCACTCCCTTGCCCACCTCCCTTTTCTCTTTGAAAGACTTGTTGGAAAAGAAATTAAATTTAGTAAAATGTTTAATTATAGTTTAGTTATAAGTCGTGTGGTTTAAAAGCTGCGTGTTGAGTTTTTGTGTGTTTAGTTATGTGTAGCCAAGCAGGTCGCCTTAGGAACTTAATAAAAATTAAGCTAGTATAGAGAAGGTTACTTGTTTAACCGGTTTTGAGTAGCACACAATGTGACAGGTATAAGATGGATAATTCTATTTTTGAGCTTAGGAATGATTGCAAAAGCCTTGTCGATTATTCATGCTGAACTGTTTCTTGGATATCTTTTTGTTATGGATTATGAGTATAAAGAACACCTGTATTCGAGATTTCTTTGGGGTTCTGGCTTTGGGGCGTGAGCCCACGGACCCCCGGGCCCTCAATAAAGCACCGCACAAAACTTATCTTAGTTTTGTGTCATTTATCACGGGTAACAGCTTCTTGGCGACACCGCGGCAGGACTCCGAAGGCAGCGGGGCGGTTCGCGTCTCGATCCACTCCACGCCGGCACCCGAGCATTTCTCGGAGGAGTCATCGGTTCGTGCCCGACCCCCGCGCCTGTCGGACAAGCTGCAAAAGGTAAGCCCGAAGGTGCTTTATAATAAAAGGTGGTAATTGGATTTGGATTTGGTGGTGGAAAAAGCCTAGGCCCTGACCTTAAGACGTACGTTAAGTACGCGGGATCAGGACTCGCCTCCTGTTTGGTTTTCTTGGGAAGGACGGCGAGATGGTAATATTGGTTTCTTGGAATTAAAGGTGGAACTTTTGTAATACTGGTTTATTTGAACTAAAGGTGGAATTGCTGTGATATTGGTTCATTGGAATTAAAGGTGGAACTGCTGTGATATTGGTTTACTGGGATTTAAGGTGGAATTAAAGGCTGTAATATGATGCCTTTTAAAACTTTCAAAACGTTAGTGCAAGCTAATGGTAAAATACCTGAAAATACTCCATTGGGGTGTATACTGAAGCGGTGGAAAAGTGAAGGGTATTATCAAGAATTGGATAAAAGTAAAATGATAGATTATTGTAATCGTTGGTGGCCTGAATATGAGATTGGGGAAAGGGGTTGGCCGGTAAATGGTACTGTGGAATTGAAAATAATGGAATCTTTGATGCAGTTTTTAAGGAGAAATGAGAAATTGGATGAAATACCGTACTTAGATTTGTTTTTTGTGTTGTATCGGAAAGAGGAATGGCAAAAAGAGTGTGGTATTTTGGTTTTGGAAGTGAATGATAAGAGTGAGTGTTTTGCATGTAAGGAGAGAAAGGAGAGTAATTTGTATCCTTCAGTTGAAGAAGAATTGTCTTATTGTGTTGCTCCACCGAGGGTTTCGGTTGCTTCTAATGCGCCTTCGGCCCCCCCCCGTTGATATATCTATAAAAATGGGATCCAGTGAGAGCGATACCGATGCTGAGGACGAAAAGAAGGAGAGTATTAAAAGAACTCCGTTAGCGGAGCGAACTCGCAAGGGGAGGAGGGGGCTGAAGGGGCAGCCACAATTGATTGCGCCTTTAAGGGAAGCTGTGGGACCACAGGGGGAAAGGATACTTATAAAGGTGCCTTTTTCTCCGGGGGATTTGGTAATCTGGAAGCAATCAGCAGGGAGTTACCGGGAAGATCCGGAGAGAGTGGCTAGGGTGGTTAAAATGGTAATAAAAACTCAGAATCCGGACTGGAATGATTTACAGGTATTATTAGACACTATAATGGACTCCACTGAAAAGGAAATGGTTATTAAAGCCACTCGGGAAAAGGCCCGAGAAGAAATTAGATTGAGAGCACTGAGTGAAACAGTTGATGAGTTGGTACCGACTGAGGAACCCAGGTGGGATCCGAACTCTACGGGGGGAATAAGGGCTGTAAGACGATATCAGGAATTGTTGGTGGAAGGAATTAGAACAGGAATACCTAAGACTATGAATTGGTCCAGGTTGTATTCGGTCAAGCAGGACAAGAATGAGTCTCCGTCTGCTTTTTTGGAACGATTAAAGGACACGGCTCGGAAGTTTACAAATTTAGATGTAGAGGAGCAATCAGGAAAACTTCAACTGGCATTGTTGTTTATGGGGCAGTCGCAGGAGGATATTAGGAAAAAGTTACAAAAGCTGGAAGGGGAGGATACTCGGAGTTTGGATAAAATGTTGGAGGTGGCGTGGAAGGTATACAATAACAGGGAAAAAGAAACTGCAAAAAGACAGCAAGCTAGTATTTTGGCTGTAATGACAGGGGCAGGCTTTCGGGGCCGAGGTCGGGGAGGAGCAAATCGTGGACAGAGGGGGATGGCAAGAGGTCGGGGAGGATTTGGGTTTGCACCTAACATGGGGAGGTTGGATCCAAACCAGTGTGCGTTTTGCCGACAATTGGGACACTGGAAAAATGAATGCCCTGTTAGGGGAGGAATGGGTATGGGAAACGTGGGAATAAGGGCAATGGGGAACGCTCCTGCGGGAGGACCAGCAGATGTTGCTCAAGCACTAGTCCTGGGAAACTATCAGAACCAGAGCTGACTAGAACGGGATTTGAGGGTAGTTTTAGAAATAAATGGAAAGGATCAAGAATTTATGGTAGATACTGGAGCCACATATTCTGTACTTAATAAACGACTGGGACCTTTGAGTGATACAATGGTACAAGTGGTGGGGGCGACAGGAAAGCTAGAGAAACAACCATTTTTACAACCTTTAAATCTTAGGTTTGGGGGGAAACAATTAGATCACCAATTTTTGTACATGCCAAATTGCCCCACACCCCTTCTCGGCAGGGACCTGTTGTCCCGACTTAATGTGAAAATAATATTTGAAGAGGGAAGGGTGAAATTGGAAATACCTGAGGAACAAATAGCAGGCCTTTTTGTGATTAAGGAAGTGGATGCCTCTCCTATTCCAGAGGAAATTGAGCAGGCTGTAGTACCCTGGGTATGGGAGTCAGGGGTCCCCGGAAAATCTAAAGCTGCACAGCCAGTAAAGGTGGAATTAAAGGAAGGGGCCCAACCAGTGAGGGTAAAGCAATACCCCTTGAAGCTTGAGGCAAGGAGGGGAGTAGCCCCGTTAATTAAACAATTTTTGGCTCAAGGAATATTACAGGAATGTGAATCGGAGTATAATACTCCAATTTTTCCAGTGAGGAAGCCTAATGGTAAGTATCGTTTGGTACAGGATTTAAGGGCTATTAATGAAATAGTGAAAGACATACACCCAGTTGTTGCAAATCCTTATACCTTGTTAACATCTGTATCGGAGGAGTTTAAATGGTTTTCAGTGATTGACCTTAAAGATGCCTTCTTCTGCATTCCACTGGCAGTAGAGAGTAGGAAATATTTTGCCTTCGAGTGGGAAGATCCTGATTTTGGGAGAAAGAAGCAGCTTACGTGGGCCAGACTTCCACAAGGGTACCGCCACAGCCCTACTATTTTTGGAAAACAGCTGGCCAAGGAGCTAGAGGTGTGGAAGACAACCCAGGTAACAATATCTCCATCTTTGTATATAGTTCTGCAGTACGTGGATGACATCTTCTGGCTACTAAGGAAAGGGAAACGTGTGTGGAATTAACAATTAAATTACTCAACATGCTGGGCCAAGCAGGGTATCGGGTTTCTAAGGAAAAAGCTCAACTGCTCAAAACAGCGTCATTTATCTCGGTTGCGAGATCACACAGGGACAGAGACGTTTGGGAGTAAACCGAATAGAAGCAATATGTGCTATTCCTTTGCCTCGTAATCATCAAGAATTGAGATCTTTTCTAGGAATGGTGGGATGGTGTCGGCTGTGGATCATGAATTTCGGTCTCCTAGCCAAGCCACTGTATGAGGCCTTGAAGCAGCATCAGCTGGAGTGGACAACACAGCTAAAGAAGGCCTTCCAGGAGCTGAAGCAGGCACTGAAAGAGGCCCCAGCCTTGGGACTTCCTGACCTGACCAAGGAATTCCAGTTGTACGTGAATGAGAGGCAAAAACTGGCATTGGGGGGTCCTCACCCAGAAGGTGGGATCATGGAAGAGGCCAGTGGGATACTTCTCTAAACAACTGGATTCGGTAAGTTCCGGGTGGCCTTCGTGTCTACGGGCCGTGGCAGCAACAATAATCCTTATTCAAGAGGCCCGGAAATTGACTTTGGGGGTAAAAATGACAGTGTTTGCTCCCCATATGGTCATGGCTGTTTTGCAGCAAAAGGGGGGTCACTGGCTATCATCAAACCGAATGTTGCAATACCAGGCTATCCTGAGAGAACAGGATGACATTGAAATAAGGACTACTAATCATGTTTATCCAGCAGAGTTTTCTACGCAGTGACCAGGAGGCTGGGGAACTGGTGCACGATTGCGTAGAGGTAATTGAACAAGTATATGCCAGCAGACCCGACCTAAAGGATGAACCATTGGAAGAACCTGAATGGGAACTATACACTGATGGATCCAGTTTCGTCGAGAATGGGACCCGCTACGCTGGATATGCAGTGGTAACATTGGATCAGGTAATAGAAGCAAAGGCTTTGTTACCTGGAACTTCGGCCCAGAAAGCAGAGGTGATTGGACTTACTAGAGCTCTGTATTTGAGCAAGGACAAAAGGGTTAATATTTGGACAGATTCTAAATACGCCTTTGGTGTGGTCCATGTACACGGGGCGTTATGGAAAGAAAGGGGGCTTTTGAATTCACAGGGAGCCCACATCAAGCAGCAGGAAGAAGTGCTACAGCTACTGGATGCAGTACACAGTCCCAAAGCAGTTGCAGTAATACATGTCAGAGGACATCAGACTGCGGAAGGAGACATTTACAGGGGAAATCGATTTGCTGATGTCACAGCACGGCAAGTGGCACGGGAAATATGGACTCAAATGGCATTGGTACCGGTAAGGACAAATCCAGCTACCCCATACATGAATCAGGAGCCCAAATATTCAATAGAAGATGGAAAGCTGATAAGCTTGCTAGGAGCACAGAGGAATCAACTCGGGTGGTACGTTACACCAATGGGACAAATAGTGGTACCTACCCGCATAATGAAATTTATTTTGGAAACAGAACATAATAAATGTCATTGGGGGGCAGAAGTATTGGTAAAATTTTTGAAGAATGAGATAATCTCCAATCAGATGTTAACAATGGCGAAAAGAGTTAATGCAATGTGTCCGGTGTGTTTGAAAAATAATCCAGTAGTTAGGAGACAAGTACAAATGGGAAAGTTGCAAATTGGGCCACAACCAGGAGATTACTGGCAAGTTGATTTTTCCGAATTGCCTAGGGCACAAGGATACAGATACCTGTTAGTGTACGTATGTACATTTTCAGGGTGGCCGGAAGCTTTTCCATGTAGAACTAATCAGGCTAAAGAGGTGGTAAAGACCCTGTTAAAAGAAATAATACCAAGATTTGGAGTACCTTTAGGATTGTCATCAGATAGGGGACCGCACTTTATAGCTGGGGTAGTGCAGGATGTAGCACGAATGTTAGATATAAACTGGGATTTGCATACCCCCTGGAGGCCCCAGTCTAGTGGGAAGGTGGAAAGAATGAATCAAACCCTGAAAGGGCAAATTAAAAAAGATTTGCCAGGAAGCTAAACTGCACTGGCCTCAAGCCTTGCCTTTGGCCTTACTCAGGATTCGAATTAAACCAAGGGAAAAGGTAGGTGTAAGTCCATATGAGATACTATATGGCAAACCATATCATGCAACTGTATTAAAAGGGGAGGTACATGTGAGTGGGGATCAGGCAATTGCAGAGTATGTTGTGTCACTGAATAAGATTTTGAACTCTTTAAGAAATACATTGCAGTGGAACAGACCGCTCACACTGGAGAACCCTGTTCACGACATCCAGCCTGGGGACCAGGTGTACGTGAAGAATGTGGATCACGGACCGCTACTGGGAATCATGGAGCGGACCCCACCGGTGATGATGACAACCTACACGGCGGTGAAGGTCCAGGGGATGGATGCTTGGATCCACTACACCAGGGTGAAGAAGGCCACCGGCACCAATGGGAAACCCCAGATGGTGTCTCCGACTCGGATGATCTTCCGCGCAAAGCCGCCTTTCTGATTATACTGCTGCTGGTGATCATGAGACTGGTACCCGTTCAAGGGTTCTACTTTAGTACAGGCCGACGAAGAAACAAAAGTTACAGGGATGGATGTTCAATTAACTTGTGTATACTGACAGCAGAAAGTTGAGGCCGGTGAAGTTATTGCAATATGGCAACGGGGGGGCTGAAGGAAGCCGAGGCAAGAAAGGAGTCGGCTGGGATCA